>LPNX010432968.1:86071-151829 GCA_001517045.1 Pseudotsuga menziesii | reverse complement strand
TATATTATAACAATCATTATAATATATATATATACAAATGATATTATAATGCTTAATATGGGCATATGTTCACATATATTATACATTTAGTATATTATATACATATGCATTTACGTGTCCATATGCCAATATGCCCATATACACACGATATTATAATATATTATATACGGTGAACATGCCCATATTATAACAATAGCATATGCATTTACGTGTCCAGACTCCATAATACATATTTAATATTTAAAATAAAAAAAAACAAACACAAATTAGGAAATCCTACCTATATTCAATAATTATAATTAAAATAAAAAAAATAAATCAAACAATGTTTAATCCGCGGATTCACAACTCTATTTGCCGAACCCCGACTACCTTCACGTCGCACGAATCCTATGTTCGGCTTCCCAACTACCATACGGTCGTATGCAATAATTAAAGTTTAAACCAAACGGCAGGTTACAACAATCGAATAGAAGGAACGGATCCCGATTCTCCTGTTTCGCTTGCCACTACCTGGTATATATTTCGCAATGTAAACACAGTATTCATTTTGCAATAAAACCTGGTTTGAAACAACCGCACTGGATAAACAAACAGATGTGCTCTCCTCCCCACTGGATAAACAAACAAAAACCAAAAACCCTTTTCGGACGGCGATGTTCACATATCGACTCGCGAATTTTCAGATTAACGAGTAAAAATAAATAAATAAATAAATAAAAACGCAAAAAAATAACGATTTTATGTTATAAAAAATCGCCATAATATCGCGGCGATGTTTGGCGATATTATCGTCGAGGAGTTCGATTCGCGATATATCGCAATGTCAACGAGAAATCGTCGATATTTGTAACACTGATAATTATGGCTATAATTGGAATAAAAATAAAAATAAAAACAGTTATGTGACAAGATGCCATCACACATCAACATCAATTAATATCACACATGGATGATTGGATAATCAAGTAGAGTGCTTGTTATTTGCAAATCTAAGACAGTTATACTACTTGGTCTTGTTACCACCTAAGTTGTACTTAGTGGTTTTTTATCAAGTGAACCTGGTGAACCGAACAAGGATAACTTGTTCGGACTTCAGAAGACCTTCAGTCTTGCTTCTAGGAAGCTGTGTTGTACTATATCACATGTTCATACCCCATGGGGGAATTGTAATAAATGTTATAGCATGATAGTGTCTGTAAAAGACTCGGTATCTTAGACTTTATTTCTCAATCCGATCAGCCCAGGGTGTTTTTTCCCTTGGTTATTATTGGTTGTTGAATAAACGACTGATAATTTCTGAGGTTTTCACTCCATACCTTCAAAGTTTGGGTGGTCGGCTTGGCATTTAGGTCTATTGAGGTTAATAGAGGTCAATGTATAAACTTGCTAGACATCATGGTCGAGTCATATGAACATGTCTAAGTCCCCCTAGGTTTTTTCATTTTTTTTAATTTTTTTAATTTTTCAATGTTTTTTATTAAAATTTAATTTTTCCAAAACTTAGGCTATTTTTTAATAGTTTAATTGGAAAAATTGATTTTGTGATAAAAGTGGGCCAAATAATCAGTTTCAGTCATGTAGGTGCTCATTTTCAAGCTAAGAGCACCATGTAAACCCACGGACCCACTATTTCCTAGTTTTGAGTGATTTTCCATCACTCAAGTCAGAAATCCCCAAAAAATCAACTATTGATTATTTTAATTAATAAATTGATGAATAATGGAGCAAATCCAGAATCATAGATCAGTGGATTCTCAGCCGATTTGATTGAAATCAGTCAGATCTGAACCAAATTGACTGGATTTGACAAATCCTTGACTGAAGGAGGTGATCAAATC
The DNA here is from genome assembly GCA_001517045.1 of Pseudotsuga menziesii. Lineage (NCBI taxonomy): Eukaryota > Viridiplantae > Streptophyta > Pinopsida > Pinales > Pinaceae > Pseudotsuga > Pseudotsuga menziesii. The sequence continues at coordinate 149,988 of LPNX010432968.1, read as the reverse complement.
AGATCCAGGGTTGATCTTCGGCAGCCTTTATGGGGAAATGCGCCCTCTCTCTCTCCTCCACGCGTGTGGGCTCTCTTGGGAGCTCTGTGGACTGATGTGTCGATTTATGGGTTGATGTGTCAGCTCAATCAGCCCCCCGGTTAACAAGTAGGCTCAGTTCAGCTTCAAATCTGCATTGATTGACTCTCCATTAGCTGATTTGATCTGTCTCCTTGGGATTTGCGCCCCCCTGGCCTGGATCTCTTGATTTTTGTATAAATCAAAGCACAAGCAACCTCTTCCAAGCTAGTTAGAACTGCAATTGAGGTGTTGTTGCTCTTGTACTGTATTGTTTATTATTCTGGAATAAAGAAGCTTTGTGTAATGCTCTTCATGTGTGGATGGTGATTGTCAAATGCTTATGAGGTATAATCTGTGTTATTTATCATTGCTTTTGCTGCTTAATTGTTGGCCTTGAAGGAGAGAGCTCCCTCCCATTAGGGTAAGAGTTTATTCTAGTTTGATTTATGCTCTTACTGTTGCTTGTTTCAGATCCATTGGAGTTGTATGTATTTTAAGTTTAATTGCATGCTTTCCAATTATCTCTTCCAGCAGCACCTATGTTTTAACCATCTGTTTGTGCAAGGATTTCTAAGTTGCAGGTGATCTCGCTTGTAGAAGAGGCTGAGCTGGTTTGCATCTTCCTCATCTTCAAGATCTTTTGAATGACATAGTCCCTCGGTGTTCCACCAAAGCAGAATCCAAAGCCCAACATTCCCAGGCTTCAAACACTCTTTCTCTCTCTTCCTCCTTCAAAATCTTAATTTCTCTTCAAATTGGTTACTTTTAAAGAGTCTTATTGCTTAGATCTGTCTCATTAAGAAAATTACAAATAGATCTAGTTAGTAAGATCCTTTCTTAAGTTTAGATCTCAGTTCCGTTTTGCATATAAAGTTATATTTTAAGAAATCTAACTGAAATTATCCTCTTTTTGCAAGCAGTTTAATGAAAATTTGTAGCTTGATTTTAAGGTAGTTTCATTTGCTGTACTTTAAAGTTTCATATTCTGCAATAAAAGTGCACATCTCATTGGCTGCCCAAACAGCAAGCCAAAATCCCAAGGAAAGCTTGCTTGCTTTCCTTGGTTCCTTTTTGCAAAACTAGATTACCCCAACTTAACAAAATTTTACTTAAGTTTTTTTTGGTAACTAGTGTAGTAACAAAACACTTTCAAAGTGTGTTTGGGCACATTTGATTTTGATTGCTCGCTGTTTTTTAGCAGGTTTAAAAAAAAAGAGAAGGAGATTCTGCCCAATTTCCGACTCTTAAACGAACCGAAGCTTCCCAGAAGCTTCCCCCACCACTGTGTTTTAATTCTAGCTTGTTACAAGCTTGTTGTAAGCCTTTGGATCCCAGATAACAAGGACCAAAGTGCATCAATTTTAATTTGCTGATATTGTAAATCGTTGCTAATAAAAAAAAAATGTCATTTCGAATCGGCTCTCTATTGACCATCCCCCCTGGGGGATTTGTATCCGTGTTTCTTTTTTGCTTTTCTTTCCTTTTTTTGCAAACTAGCGTAGTTCTAATCTGCAGGGTATACTTTGATTTATTATCATTTCCATATTCCATATTTGAGATTTCAAAGTAATCTTAATACTTACCCCACGACTTCCCGATTGACCCGAAAGGGGAAAGAGATGCGTGGTAGGACTAATTAGAAAACCGAAATTGTGTATCTGTGTTTTCCTTTTCATCAATTGTTTCATCAGATATTATAAAATTAACCCCTCCTTGATTCCCCGATTGAGATCCACTTGGATCGAAAGAGGTTCCTGGAGGGTTTTCTTTTTAACAAAAACACCCATCTCAAAAAATTTTAAAATTGACAAGACTCCGATGTGTATGCTCTGCGCTTGGCTGTGGTTCGTCCAATCAGTCAAGCTGTATCAAAAGCACTTGAGTGACTAGAATAATTAGGATTCACTCTCCCAAATTGACAAACCATCAAGTGAAAATCCAACACCTAGATCAAACCATTACGGTGGCAAAATACCCAAAGAAAGCAGGAACTCCTGAAAAGTGACCTCAGGGCGCCGATCTCTGTCACACCCTAACAGGTGCGTTATGAACAATAGCCCCAGAGACTCCATTCAGCCCACATATTCCTTGCGGATAGCCGCGAAGGTTTAGTTTTGGACATACTCCAAGTACTCTCAAGTATATCTGGAGTCCACCCCTTCGCCTAATTTTAATCAACTCATGTTTCACATTAACTTAAAACGTACCAAGAGGCAATTGCAAAACATTCACTCCAAGCACATGCAAGTACATTGATTATCTATTGACTCCATTTTAAGGCACTGGCTATTTTCTTGCTATATATATATATATATATATATATATATATTGTGTCTCAGCATTGTGCATTGGTGTGCTCATTTTGTATCTTGTCATCTATGGTTGTTTATGGTTAAATTTCAAACTCCTAAGTAACTCATTCAATTTAACATCACCATACTTAATAATTTTTCCTTAGTAACTTAATAGGGTCTACCCCCTTTGGCTTCGTTAGGAGTTGAGCCTAAACGGAGGAGTCAAGAACAAGGTGACAGCCTTGACTCGAGACTTGCCCCCAAGGACACACCGAGTGGCTTGAAGATTTCTGCCACGTGACCCAAGTGTGTGAAAGGTGGCAACACTTTTTGGCGCCGTTGTCGAAGATAAATCTTTTTATTCCCGAGTACGTCTTTTGTTTTCATCCTTTTTGTTTTTGCTTTGTTTGATGAATGCTTAGAGTAGATCTTTAATTTTCATCTGGCGACTCCACTGACTTTTTCCAATTTTTATTTTTACAAAGAAAAGAAAAAAATAATTTTTGTGAAAAGATTTATAAATGCTTATTTTTCTTTTTCACATGGCGACTCCATTGAAGGGATAAAACCCTGTTATCTCATAAACTTGTGAAGTTTTGTTGTGTGTAGATGAGCCCATGCGACATGTTAAAACCTTTAAACCTCATCACTTGACAGCTCCACCTTTTCAGTACAACGTTTAATGGTTATATCAAATGCATACTATTAATTTTTGATATGGATGAATTAAAGGAGAAATATGGTGCCCAGTTAACCGGAATGTTTCAACCTATCGATTTCTCAAACATACCGAGTTTTCCTAACTATTGTAATGGTTTGGGGGATGCATATAACTGGCTTCCGGCATTTCATGGAAATTATGGTGATTCGGCCATCTAGCATGTCGAATCTTTCCTTCAGTTGATTGCTGACTCCAATATTCTTCATGAAGACAATATGATGGAAATGTTTGCTAGTACTTTTTGGGGTGAGGCATGTTGTTGGTTCTATCAGGGCCTTCCTAATAAATGTATAACTTCTTTTCCGCGCTTCCTTTGGATGTTTTTAGAGCAGTGGCATGATGGTAGGGGTAGTATGAATGGTTTAAAAAAGTTCCTTGAAAAGATCTGTACTTTCTACCTATCTGGGACAGAGTATCACACGGAAACATATGATGGACATTTTGCCATGGTACAAAGTATTGAAGATTTGGAATCACATCTTGAACATTTAAGTGAAAAGGAGGTTCATGATACTCCCATCAAAGAGTTTCCTCATAGTTATTCGAGAAAGGAAGTAAGTAAGCAACTTATTAAAGAATATGAGGTATCTCCCAATACACGGCAAGATTCTGAGGAAGGGAAAATCCAAGATGATCCTATTGAAGAGCTTCAGGAGGAGCCCATGATGGAACACATTGTTGAAGACTCTCCTCATGTCACCATAGCTGAAGACATTGAAGATTTGGTGTATTCTCAAGTGTGTTGCAATGCTGATATCTTTTCAGAAAGCCCTCTAGAGAAATCCACTGAGCAACACATACCAAGTGATCCCATTGAATATGTCCAAAAGGTTTCCTTGATTGAAGATCCTTTTCATGATATCATAACAGAAGCCTGTAAAAAAACTTATGATAAGATCAGTATGCTGTGTGGTGACACTAGACCTTGTTCTCCACATGTTGATAAAGGTTTGGAAAGTTTATTGCCTTGTAACATTTTATCTGAAGAAGATTGTTATGAATACAAGGAAGACATGGATAGGCAGGAGCATGATGCCATGGAAGAGTCCCCCACATATGACATGGATGGGAGTGATGACTATTGGAATTTCATCAATAATCCAATTTGTGAAAATCTTATGGAGAATCCCATCCATGATATGTCCAACAATGGGAGTGTCTATTCAAAAATTTGTGGAAGTCCAATCTACGATACGTCCATAGATGGGAGCACGGATCTGGATGCTTGGGAAAACCTTATAGTATGGAAGAGGAGCATTCAGAATTTTCACGTGATCATTCAGAGTCATACCATGCAGAGCCGCACAAGGGTATCAGTAATGAAGACATTGAGAAACAGTATTGTGAAAAGTCAAATGTGATCCAGTTAGTAGAATATCAGTCTCAACTATCATCTTCACATATAGAGTTTCCTCATGATTTGGAGCCGCTTGGGGCTTATACAGTGAATTATCATCCGTCATGGATAGAAGCAACCTGCGCAAGCACTTACCAGTTTAGGAGGAAGTTTGACGACATTATTCATGCCTATGATTTCCCATCCATCTCGCCCCTTCTAGATCATCAAGCAGGTTTGCATTTTCTGAATAAAGTATCCTTACTTTGGCTGGTAACCAAAGACAAGGAAATTTTTTTTATGTTAATAAAATTCTTAGGTGGTTACATTGGATTTCTGATTACACTTAACCATTTTTATATCATGCTTAGAGTAAGAAAATAAGCTCCTTGAAAAAGAGCATTTACTTTCCATAATTTTTGTTTTGTACTTAGCTATAATCAAACATTTTGGTTTTTATTAGTTAGTTACATTTATTTTGTTTGAATAAATCAGCTTAATGGTTCACTTGGTTTTTCATGTAAAGCTTGTGCTACTGAGGTTTTCATGTCAAGTTGAGATGTTTTTACAGGGTGTATAAACCAGAGATTCTGGTGTTCTCGTATCCTCTCCTTGCCCTATGACCAGATCGAGCACATGTCCCACAGTTGGAGCCAGAATGTTACCACCTAAGTTGTACTTACTAGTTTTTTATCAAGTGAGCCTGGTGAACCGGACAAACATAACTTGTTCGGACTTCAGAAGACCTTCAGTCTTGCTTCTGGGAAGCTGTGTTGTACTATATCACATGTTCATACCCCATGGGGGAATTGTAATAAATGTTCTCGCATGATAGTGTATGTAAAAGACTCGGTATCTTAGACTTTATTTGTCAATCCGATCAGCCTAGGGTGATTTTTCCCTTGGTTATTATTGGCTGTTGAATAAACAACTGATAATTTTTGAATTTTCCACTCCATACCTTCAAAGTTGGGGCGGTCGGCTTGGCATTTAGGCCTATTGAGGTTATTAGAGTATATGTGTCAATGTATAAACATGCTAGACATCATGGTCGAGTCATATGAACATGTCTAAGTCCCCCTAGGTTTTTTCATTTTTTTTAATTTTTTAAATTTTTCAGTGTTTTTTATTAAAATTTAATTTTTCCAAAACTTAGGCTATTTTTTAATAGTTTAATTGGAAAATTTGATTTTGTAATAAAAGTGGGCCAAATAATTAATTTCAGTCATGTAGGTGTTCATTTTCAAGCTAAGAGCACCATGTAAACCCATGCACCCACTATTTCCTAGTTTTGAGTGATTTTCCATCACTCAGGTCAGAAATCCCCAAAAAATCAACAATTGATTATTTTAATTAATAAATTGATGAATAATGGAGCAGAATCATAGATCAGTGGATTCTCAGCCGATTTGATTGAAATCAGTCAGATCTGAACCAGATTGACTGGATCTGATAAATCCTTGACTGAAGGAGGTGATCAAATCAGATCTACGGTTGATCTTCAGCAACCTTTATGGGGAATTACGCCCTCTCTCTCTTCTCCACATGTGTGGGCTCTCCTGGGAGCTCTGTGGACTGATGTGTCGGTTTATGGGTTGATGTGCCAGCTCAATTAGCCCCCCGGTTGACAAGTAGGCTCAGTTCAACTTCAGATCTGCATTGATTGACTCTCCATTCGCTAATTTGATCTGTCTCCTTGGGACTTGCGCCCCCCCTGGGCTGGATCTCTTGGTTTTTGTATAAATCAAAGCACAAGCAGCCTCTTCCAAGCTAGTTAGCACTGGGATTGAGGTGTTGTTGCTCTTGTACTGTATTGTTTATTATTCTGGAATAAAGAAGCTTTGGAGGCAAGATCTATGGTGTAATGCTCTTCATGTGTGGATGGTGATTGTCAAATGCTTATGAGGTATAATCCGTGTTATTTATCATTGCTTTTGCTGGTTACTTGTTGGCCTTGAAGGAGAGAGCTCCCTCCTGTTAGGGTAAGAGTTTATTGTAGTTTGATTTATGCTCTCACTGTTGCTTGTTTCAGATCTATTGGAGTTGTATGTATTTTAAGTTTAATTGCATGCTTTCCAATTATCTCTTCCAGCAGCACCTATGTTTTAACCCTCTGTTTGTGCAAGGATTTCTAAGTTGCAGGTGATCTCGCTTGTAGAAGAGGTTGAGCTGGTTTGCATCTTCCTCATCTTCAACATCTTCTGAATGACATAGTCCCTCGGTGTTCCACCAAAGTAGAATCGAAAGCCCAACATTCCCAGGCTTCAAACACTCTTTCTCTCTCTTCCTCCTTCAAAATCTTAATTTCTCTTCAAATTGGTTGCTTTTAAAGAGTCTTATTGGTTACATCTGTCTCATTAAGAAAATTACATATAGATCTAGTTAGTAAGATCCTTTTTTAGGTTTAGATCTAAGTTCCGTTTTGCATATAAAGTTATATTTTAAGAGATCTAGCTGAAATTATCCTCTTTTTGCAAGCAGTTTAATGAAAATTTGTAGCTTGATTTTAAGGTAGTTTCCTTTGTTGTACTTTAAAGTTTCATATTCTGCAATAAAAGTGCACATCTCATTGGCTGCCCAAACAGCAAACCAAGATCCCAAGGAAAGCTTGCTTTCCTTAATTCCCTTTTGCAAAACTAGATTACCCCAACTTAACAAAATTTTACTTAAGTTTTTTTTGGTAACTAGTGTAGTGACCCAAAACACTTTCAAAGTGTGTTTGGGCACATTTGATTTTGATTGCTCGCTGTTTTTTAGCAGGTCTAACAAAAAAGAGAAGAAGATTCTGCCCAATTTCTGACTCTTTGACAAACCGGAGCTTCCCAGAAGCTTCCCCCAACCATTGTGTTTTAATTCTAGCTTGTTGCAAGCTTGTTGTAAGCCTTTGGATCCCAGATAACAAGGACCAAAGTGCATCAATTTTGATTTGCTGATATTGTAAATCATTGCTAATAAAAAGAAAAGGTCCTTTCGAATAGGCTCTTTCGAGCCTGTTCACCATCCCCCCTGAGGGGATTTGTGTCCGTGTTTCTTTTTTGCTTTTCTTTCCTTTTTTTTGCAAACTAGCATAGTTCTAATCTGCAGGGTAGTATACTTTGATTTATTATCATTTCCATATTCCATATTTGAGATTTCAAAGTAATCTTAATACTTACCCCACGACTTCCCGATTGACCCGAAAGGGGAAAGAGATGCGTGGTAGGAATAATTAGAAAACCGGAATTGTGTATCTGTGTTTTCCTTTTCATCAATTGTTTCATCAGCTATTATAAAATTAACCCCTCCTTGATTCCCCGATTGAGATCCACTTGGATCGAAAGAGGTTCCTGAAGGGTTTTCTTTTTAACAAGAACACCCATCTCAAAATTTACTAAAATTGACAAGACTCCGATGTGTATGCTCTGCACTTGGCTGCGGTTCGTCCGATCAGTCAAGCTGTATCAAAAGCACTTGAGTGACTAGAATAATTAGGATTCACTCTCCCAAATTGACAAACCATCAGGTGAAAATCCAACACCTAGATCAAACCATTACGATGGCAAAATACCCAAAGGAAGCAGGAACTCCTGAAAAATGACCTCGGGGCGCCGATCTCTGTCACACCCTAACGGGTGCGTTATGAACAATAGCCCCAGAGACTCCATTCAGCCCACATATTCCTTGCGGGTAGCCGTGAAGGTTTAGTTTTGGACATACTCCAAGTACTCTCGGGTATATCTGGAGTCCACCCCTTCGCCTAATTTTAATCAAGTCATATTTCACATTAACTTAAAACGTACCAAGAGGCAATTGCAAAACATTCGCTCCAAGCACATGCAAGTACATTGATTATCTATTGACTCCATTTTAAGGCATTGCCTATTTTCTTGCTATATATATATATTGTGTCTCAGCATTGTGCATTGGTGTGCTCATTTTGTATCTTGTCATCTATGGTTGTTTATGGTTAAATTTCAAACACCTAAGTAACTCATTCAATTTAACATCACCATACTAAATAATTTTCCCTTAGTAACTTAATAGGATCTACCCCCCTTGACTTCGTTAGGAGTTGAGCCTAAACGAAGGAGCCAAGAACAAGGTGACAGCCTTGACTCGAGACTTGCCCCCAAGGACACACCGAGTGGCTTGAAGATTTCTACCACGTGACCCAGGTGTGTGAAAGGCGGCAACAAGTCTCTTCTTATACTTCAAGGATGAAACATTTAAAAGGGGCTAAGCATGTCCAGTACCAATAGCCCCATATATCTTGCCATTGACAATATGTAAGTGAATCTTTTCTATGGTCATAACTTAATCATTAAGCATATGGAGACATCTCCTCCTTTAGTAGGGACTAGGTTCAGTGTATCTAGTTTGACTACCCATATGCCTCCCTTGGCCATTGAGGCACTCCAAATGGAGTCCCATCAACAACAATATAATCTAAAATTCATATGAAATATAAACTAGCACCGGAATTAACATTGCATAAACATAATTCATTCATCACCCATTTAATTCAAGGAATTAGCAAAACAGAACATTCTACAAAGAGATAATTATGAACACCTAACTATAATTAAAGCCACATCCACCAAACCAGTTGCTAAGGAGCAATTCACCGGGAATCAACAATAGAATCCACCTCCAAGCCAAAACATGACACCACTAGAGCGAAGGAAGCTCCTATAAGACTCTAATCTCACTCAACGCAACCCATTATTATCATGGCATAACCAATATGTTCATTATGGAGCGCTAGAAGCCTTCATCCAACTATCAATCAACTATGGCACTTTTCTCAACACAAGGAAGATCTTCCCTTTCTTTTTCTCAAAAATCCTTTAGGGATCTTCTTCCCTTCGAATGCTCTTCAATGCAAGGAGAAAGAGTCCAAACTGCTGGTTGCATTCTAAGAAAAACTTGGAGGAGAAATTCTTGGCTGAAATTGTCTATGAGTAGAAATAACAAGATTGTGGGTCTAATGATGTTTTCTTTAGCTATGAACATTCTATATGGTTTTCCCCTCAAAACTATCCCATTTCCTCTCATATTCTCTCTTCAACGGGCTCTTACAAGGAACAATCACATGGGGTTATCTTACCATTTGCAAGCATCAACGACGATGATTTCACACAAATTCCTTCATGAACAAGAAGAGCGAAATGCTAATGGGAGAATGTAAGAGTAATCCATGAGTAACAGTGAATGAAGCATCCCCCCAAGAATTTGTATTGCATGGAGAGTATGCCCTTCTAAAGAAGCATGGGGAAATGTCAAAAGAACAACTCAAGTAAAAGGAGCATTGTCAAGGTAGCACCTCCAAAGGCCAAGTGTCAAGGTCAAATCACCCATGCCACCCCTTTCCTCTCCCCCTATTGTGGTATCATAGTCCCAGTATGATACTCTCGTATCGAGCTCGACCGCACCTTTCTACACCATATCATGTATGAAGTGATACTGAATCTCTATGTGCTTCAACTTGTCGTGAGATACAGGATTCACTGACATCAGCACACAACTCTGGTTATCACGGTGAATCACAGTTGGCTATGGAATCTGGCCAAACAATCCTATAAGAAGTTTACGAAGCCAAACTGCTTCTCGGGCTGCTGAACTAGCAGCCATATACTCGGTCTCTGCAGTACTGAGTTCTACTTCCTACTGTACTAGGAAATTATTGCAGAACCCAAACTGAAACCACATCTTGAAGTGCTCTTCCTATCTGTAATGCATCTGGACCAATCTAAGTCTATAAACCCTTGCAATCTCAAGTCACAATCTGAATTATATAGTAGATCATATCCCACAGTGCCACGTAAGCATCTGAGCACATGTTTTGCAACAGTCCAGTGAATCTACCTCGGTTCGCACATGAACTGACTAAGGGCATTCACATCAAAACAAATATCTCGTTTGGTGTTTGTCAGATACATCAAGGACCCAATCAACCGGCAATACATAGTGGGATCAATCAAATTTGAATCTAAAGCAGAATCTCTCACAGCTTCTTCAAATTTGCATCCATCGAAGTAGCTATGTACTTGCAGTCCAACGTTCTGAATCTCTTCAATATATCCATGGTGTATTTTTCCTTGACCTAGGCAAATCTTCTTCTGCCTTTATCATACTTCTAATCCCAAGAAGTAATGCATCAACAATATCATTGAGAAAGGTTGTCTTGGCATCCATCTGATACAACTTCCATCCCATTGCTGAAGTAATAGCAATGATCGATCTGATGGAAGTATATCGATCCATAGGAGCAAATGTCTCGTCATAATTGACTCCCTCTTTCTGAGAGAACCCTTTGGCAACAAATCTAGCCTTGTATTTTTCAATGCTCCCATCTACTCAATGCGAAGCTTCATGCTCCTCCGCATTCTGCAAAATCTGTTGTGCCCATTTGGGTCTTTTCCGGCTTACTGCCATATCTGCGGGACCATCATCTAGCTCAACTGGATCAATGGGACTGATCGATTTATTCATTTCTTCAAACTCCCTATTAATGTTTGGAGGGAGAGATGATCTCATCTCTTTATCGTCATCGATCTCCATATTTGATCCTCTTCCTTTTCGAAGAGTCATTTCTTCTTCAAAGGTTGCATCCTGCCTGACTTCGATTTGAATCAATCTTGGGATGTATATTCTATAATCCTTTGAAGACTTGCGATATCCCATGAATGTTTCCTTCTTGCCTGAAGGTTCTAACCTGGGCACGTGAATGTAGACTGGAAAGTAAGTATCCATCCCGATGACGACAAGGCTCATCAAGGATCCTGCAATTGTCTTGTTCGAGTCACGACATTAGTGTCGCCAAGTTTCTATCATATGTAATAGACTAGAATACTTGTCTTCGAGGGATAACTCCCACTGTCTCTTAGAAGTCGGTTGAGTAAATCTTGTTCAAGCAGCAGATAGACCAACATTCGTAGAAGCTTTCTGCTTCTAATCACCAAATCTCTGCATGAGATCATTCTGGATCTAAGAGTCATAATTCATGCTTCTAGAGGCTTTCTGCTTCCGTTCCATCCATATATCCTAAGTCACCTGGTTCGAATTCGTGTTCAAGTTCGACGACTTTGAAGTTCGTCAAAAATTCGCCAATAAAAATTTTGATGATAAAATTTGACATCAAATTCGAAAGGCTATAAAAATAAAAATATATCTACATGAAATTTTTTAATACTAGTATTTAGCATTTTTTAGTATTATGTTGATATTAGCGTTAGTTTGGTTTTAGTAAAACACTTATATTAATAATAACATATATAATATTAATAAAAATATATATACATGTAATTTTTAACATTAGTATTTAGAATTTTATAGTATTATGTTGATATTAGCGTTAGTTTGGTTTTAGTAAAATACCGATATTAATAATAACATATATAATATTAATAATATTATTAACATAAGTGATACTATTAATTAGGTCTTTTAATATTAGTAATAATAAGTCGAAATAAGATTATTAATATTATTATTATAACTAATGTATGAACTTAGAAATGAAGCTAAAAATAATAAAATAGTTGAATCCAAAATTAAACCTTAGAGCACCGACTGCTACTATAGGAATTGGAATTGCTTTACAGTCTTGTTTTGTTGGGATGAGAAACGCACACTCACTGTCGGTTGCCATTGGAGTCGGTTGGTCGAGATTACACAACACACATGCACACTCATTGCCAGTGGACTGTGGAGTCGACTCGTGGGGAGTCTGCGACTCTGCCCGCTTTCGAGTTCACAACAACAGTAGAAGAGCGATGCTACTCACGAACAACGTCGGCTCTCTGCACAGTGGCATACTAAATGTATCAACGTTGGCCCTTTGCGCAGTGCTAAATGCTACTCACAATGACCGAGAGAATCAATAGCTTCAGTGATTCACAGCGACTTCACAAGGAGAATACACAATGGCGATTTCAAAATTAAATGCGCTGAACTTAACAAATTAAATCGACAGACTAAAAGATTCGTCGATTTTCAATTTTCAAGGGAAAAAAATGGCAAACTCGATGACTTAGCGTATATCAATGGGATCACTTATCCTTGTAGATCATGGCATTCCCTACAAGTCAAATCCCGTCAAATGGTTAGCGATATTTCATAATCAATGTATTAACAAAATAATGTAGGCAACCTTTTAGTCAAAGCTTCGACACAACACACGTGAGGCCATTATTTGGATGCTTATGGTCTCCATTATAGCATACCATTACGAGTGTGTACTACTCTAGTATGTTATAAAGGAGTCATCATCCTAGATGGGTTCTGCAGCATGACACGCTATTTAACCACCTGAATTTAGAAATGTAGATCTATGTAAAACATATTAAAAAATAACCATATCTAATCTACTAGAGCATGTAAAATCAAATACTTATAGTTTTGTGGGTGGGCTCCTACTGACAGAGTCCATTGATATTCATATGCTTGCTTGATGATCATCACAGTCTATATCTAAGTCACAGGGTTCGTCGAACCTAATCCTTGAGGTTCAAGGTTCGGGGAACCTCAAAAAAAAATTGAAATTCGTTCAGGTTTGCCAAACCTGAAAGATGAACCTAATGTCGAACCTAAAGCTGAACCTGAACCTCGTCGAACCCAAACCTGAAGGCGAACCTAATGTTAAACATAAAGCCAAACCTAAACCTGAACACAAATTTTTTTTGAGGTTCGATTTTTTTACTGAAAAAAAAATTGAAATTAAAAAAAAAACACAATACCAATAAATTAATTGTCTATAAATTAAATGCTCTCTATTTATTTATGTTGTCTATGAATTAAATGCTCTCTATTTATTTATATTATCTATAAATAAAATGTTGTCTGAATTAAATGCTCTCTATTTATTTATGTTATCTATAAATAAAATGTTGTCTATAAATTAAATGCTCTTGATTTATTTATGTTGTCTATAGATTAAATGCTCTCTATTTATTTATGTTGTCTATAAATTAAATGCTCTCCGTAATTTGAAATATCATACTTGTAGTCTACATAAGAACACACCAAACAACAAGTAAGAACATAGATTTACCCCTAAGAACAAACTACTGTTGTCGGAAGCATGTACATCCGTTGTAAAACCACAAAAACCTACTCTTAGAAGCACAAATCTGTGAGCATAAATGTCACAAACAACAAGTATATACGATGAAATTATGCATAGTGACCTAAGTGCTTTGAAAGAAATTAAGAAAATTTATATATATATAGTCGAACCTATTGTCGAACCTCATCGAAAAATTCAAACCTTAAACGAACTTAATCCTTACCGAACCCGAACCGTGTGACTTAGGTCTAGATCTTCATATCATTTCTTATAAGAAAAACTCTTAACAACAATCATCCTTCCTTGGCTCCTTGTGAGGAGGGTCTTCTTCTACATCAGCAATTGAAGCTTCATGATTCCTTTTGATTGAACTTCGACAGCTACTGGCATAATGACTGTATTTCTTGCACCTGTAGCACTTTATCTGAGATAAGTCCTTCTCATGTTTCTTTTGATCTGGGGGAGGACTTGATCTCTTATCTTGGTGCTTATGATTGAAGGACTTCCTTCCCCTTCCCTTGCCTTTCTTGGCATGAAATATGAACGCTTGACTCCTAAGGTTGGGCGCCATGAAGTCTTTGGCGTGCTGTGATTCTTGTTTCTTCTTGAGTGCATTCTACCCATAGCTTATAAAACTTGGGCAACTTGGTCCAACCACTTATAGTTCAGGTAAAAGACTCCCAAGATGGTGGAAGACCATTTAAGGTGGTCATAACGAGATCTTTTTCTTCAAGATTGTCTCCACTGGACTTTAGCTTGTCCCGGAGTTCGGTGATCCTCATGAAATATGAGGCAATATTCTCGGACTTCATCATCTTCATATTTGACAGATTATTCCTCAATGTGAGAGTCACATTGATATTACTGTTTTAAAATAGTTTCTTTAAGGTTTTGAACATCTTCCTCGCTATTGTCTTTTCTGAGGTCTGAGGAACCAAGTGGTCTCTAACTGAGTCCACCAAATTCCTTCTTACTTTGGCATCATCCTTCCTCCAGTGAGGTTTGTCTTCTCCAGCTTCTGGTTTTGGAACCTTTTCATTTACACACTGTAATAGGTCATTTTCTTCTAGTAGGAGAAGAACCCTAGACTTCCAGGGGATGAAGTTGGAAGCTCCTTCTAGACGATCTTCAACCTTCATGTTGATCATCTTCACTGTAGATCTGGATCTGAAACCTTAGCAAAGACTAGGTCAAAACCGAAGGTTGGAGTTTTGGAAAAATGACTCCACATATAAATGCGCCCTAGAGAGGCGAGTTGAGAAGAGGTAGAGTCGAGCCAAAACTGTGGAGGGAGTAGGTCAAAAGCTGAAACCCTAATTTCTGTTGCAGCTGCAGAATTAGGTCAAAATTTAAAAATTCTCATAATTGAATTTTGTCTTCACCAAAAGATGCGCCCTCCTTAGAGCAAAATTCCTAAGGCTCTTTTTCTGCCAAAAGGTTGAGTGAAGACCTTGAAAGATGAAACCCTAGTTCCAACAGGTTTCTGACAAAGTTTCGACAATGGCTTCTTCTAGCATTGCTCTGATACCATGTTAGATTTTCTTAAGATTATAGCAGTATATCTTAATTGCATTTATCAATAGGATCACTAGAAGATAGACAAAGCACAGAACAATAACACGAGTATTTTTCACCTGGGAAACCCAAATGGGAGAAAACCCAGCAACCTTCGTCTCGAGACAATAATTATGAGATCAGAGTACAATGAAGAAAGAAAAGAAAAAATATGGAAATGCTTTCCAAAGATAGAAACCCTGAAAACAATCTCCTTTTACAATGTATGCGAACTTCTCTCTCCCAGAAAACTGCGCACTTTACTTGTGCTGCTGTGTGGAATAATGAGGAGGGGCGCCTCCTATTTATACAAATTTTCTACTAATATTTTGACTGGGGCCAACTTCTCTTGGGGGAGCAATATATTTTATAATTTATTTTATCTTTTCTTTTGCTTGCTTTTCTCCCCAAGGTCTACATTGTTCTTCTAGGGTTTGTATGATTGATTACAATAAGTTCATCTCTCGTAGGAGGTATAATACAAGAACAATAAGAATAGCTTCTGAAGTTACACAAACTCCAACACTACATGAAGCTCAAAGCTCTCAACCACTTGAGCTAGCCCATAAAACTAAAATGTGGTATACTTATGATAACATTTTTAGATTTTGTCCAAATCAACAAACCATTTAATTGTTAAATTCATATTCAATTAGTAAAAAAAGTATGCCTTATGATAAGTTGGATTTTTTAAACATACATCTATATAGATTTTTCTAGAGACAATCACCATTGGCCTATAATGAAATATTATATAGAGATCTATGTTTAAAAAAACACTTATTATAACAAGAGGATAAAGGTTTGATAAATAAAAATGGAGAATTTTTCAAAAAAAAATAGGGAATAAAATGTAATAATGAAAAAAAGCATTTAATATAATATATGGAAGAAAAAAAGCATTTTTAAAATTTTTTCAAAACTTGTATCAAAATAGCGTTTTGATCTTGTAAGACAACATAGATCTATATCTAATATTTCATTATAGGCCAATGGTGATTGTCTATAGAGAAATTATATAGATCTACGTTTAATAAATATTACATATAGATTTATGTTTAAAAAATCAACATGATAGGCCAATGGTGATTGATTGTCTATAGGAAAATTATAAAGGTCTATATTTAAAAAATATTATATATAGATCTATTTTTAAAAAATCACTTATTATAACAAGTTAAAAAGAGCATTTTAAAAAGATTTGATTTCTTATAGCTTTTTTTCAATCTCTATATCCTCTCAGAAGACAAAATCATTATTGGTGGGGTTCTCAATTTCACACCAGGTGATAGTGAAATCTGGGGTATGTCTGCTTATAAAGACCCCCTTACAGCCTATTTCACCAGAAGGTTGGCGGAGAAAATGTTGTTTGACATTGTTCCTGTAAAACTACTCCCCAACTGGAGCAATATGAGGATCGGTCAGGCCTCCATAGCCAAAAGGCTTGACCCACTTCCTAGCATCTAAGGATTTTATTCAGAATGCCTCCAGCATCAAACAATGGGTTGTTACTGAAGGAGAATCAGACCATTTTCCTGTACTGTTGAAGGTTTCTGTTGCAGATCATAAGACTTCCAGCCCCTACAAGTTTTGTGTCAAATGTCTAGAGGATTGGGATTACTGTCAGATGGTTAGAAGTTCTTGGACCCCCTACAATCCATCTCTTAGAGCATCGGCAGCCACTCAATTCCTTCATAATCTGAAGCATTTGAAAGTGGAATCTATGAGATGGACATCTGATAAAAGAAAGGAAAGGAGTGAGGAACTTGTTGCGGTGGAAAGAGACATACATATCCTCCATGCTACGAATCCTACAAGTTTCAGCTCCCTTGCTATGAAGCGGGACTATTTAGAGTTGGTCTCTAAACAAAAGAAAAACCCTAACAGATAACGAGGTGTCTCAAGAGTTATACTATTAGGATGCAGAAAGGGGGCAATAACAAAAAAAAATTCCATCAATTTATCAACCACGAGAAAAACATGAATTTGATTTGGAAACTTGAGAATCGTGAGGGTGAAGTTGTATCTGGATTAGAGAATCTATCAATTGTGGTTGTGCAGTTCTGGGTGTGCAGCACTTCAGTGGATTGTACAAAGAGGATGACTCTACCTGTATTGCAAAGATGATGAGGGTTATTGCTTTGCATCCTACTTATGTTAATGATGAACAAAATCATGCCCTTATGGAGGAAATCTCTCGGGATGAGCTCAAGGTGGCTATCAAGTCTCTTCAAAGGGATAAAAGCCCCAAACCCGACAAATGGCCAGCTGAATTTTTTATTATTTTCTTGGATCTCTTCGAGTTGGATCTCCTAAAGGTCATTGAGGATTCGAGAGTCTCGGGTAATATCCTAGCAGCATTCAACTCCACATTCACCGCTTTGATCCCAAAATGTGACTACTCTAAGAATTTGGAAAATTTTAGACCTATCTCTCTCTGTAATTGTGTCTATAAATTTCTAGCGCTCAAAATCAAGGGTATTCTCTCATCATCGATTTCTCAAGAACAATTTGTTTTTCTAGCAGGGAGACAAATTCATGATGTTGTTGGAACAGCTCAAGAGGTCTTACATTCAGTAAAGACCAGACACCTTCCAACTGTCATTATCAAAGTTGATCTGTCAAAGGCTTATGACAAAGTTAACTGGTTATTCTTGTGTCTTGTCCTTCTTCAAATTGGTTTTAACCTTCAGATGGTTAACTGGATTAGGTCATGTGTTTGTATTGTTTCCTTTGTTGTGCTCATTAACGACTCTACGTCCCCTTTCTTTCGCCCAGGGAAGGGCCTCAGACAAGGTTGCCCCTTGGCACCTTTCCTCTTCCTCCTAGTAGTGGAAGGCCTAAGTAGATTTATTCATGAAGCTCTATCGAATGGCTCTTACAAAGGCATTCATATTAATGCACATATCCATATCTCTCATCTTTTTTCGTAGATGATATCCTAATCTTTTCAAATGGTAGCAGAAGAGAGATACTTCTCGTCAAAGGTTTTATGGATCTCTTTACAGCTGCTATAGGTATGCTTTTAAATGCCAACAAATCCTCAATTTCGATTTTAAATATTTCGATGGAAGAAAGACCATGGATTTGAGATCAATTGTTCTTCCCTCTAGTGAATATTGATGATGGTCTTGTAAATCTGGATTTTATGCTTTAATCAAATGCTTATCTAAAAAGGGATTGGGCTTGGCTCATTGCCAGGATTGAGAAAAGACTAAAGTTATGGTGTGATAAGTGGATTAGTAGAAGAGGTAGGCTCATTCTGGTAAAGTCTATTTTAGAAGCAATCCTTGTTTACTGGGTTTTAAAGGCTTATGTCCCAGTGGTATTCTGGATCAAATCCGAAAAAATTGCTATCCTTGTTTACTGGGTTTTAACGGCTTATGTCCCAGTGGTATTCTGGATCAAATCCGAAAAAATTGCTACAACTTCATTTGGAAGGGTTCACAAGAGGGCTCAACTTTCCACTGGGCAGCTTGGTCATCCATAGCATGGCCTAAATCCATGGGTGGATGGGGCCTTAAAGATCTCAACTGTTTCTCCAAAGCTTTGGCTACAAAGGGAGTTTGGCGGATTCTAAAAGGTGAAGGTCTATGGACAGCTGTAGTGATCAATAAATATATTTCCCCTTTCTCTGTAAAAGAGTAATTTCGGTCTAGAGACAAATCCCAGAGGAACATCCCCATTATGTGGAAAGCTATGTTACACGCATTTGATCTTATTGGCGACTGGCTCGAATGGAACATCGGGAATGGCAAAAAGCTCAAAATTGGTCAAGACCCCTGGATTGGGGCTCTGGAAACCATCTTCTCCCTTTGCAATTAGTAGAAGATTTTCAGGGTCAAGGGATCATACACCTACATCAGATCCACAACCCCATAAATTCCACTTATTATACTCAATAATGGCTATTAGTTGATTATCTAGGCATTCAAAGAAAGGATTTTAGAATTGCTTGGGAAGAATATGTCCAAGCATTAAAGGCGTCTTACATTTTCCTCACTGATATGACGGATGAACTCTTATGGTCAAAAAATCCTAGAGGCTGGATATACGCTCCAAAGCATGGATATTTGGTTTTGCGGACTCAACAAGTACCTCTAATTCAAAAATGTTGGCGCTATGTTATTTGGTTGATAAAGTGTCCTTTAAAACGCAGACTTTTCCTCTGGCTGGTCTTATCCAATCGTATTCATGTTTGGGACTTCCTTATATAGAAAATATGGGAGGGACCTAGAAGATGTTCCCTTTGCCATGCATCTAATGAAAGCATTGACCTCCTATTTCTGCATTGCAGCTTCTCAAAACAAGTCTGGGATCATCTTTGTTATATGAAGGGGACTCCATTTGAGCAGTACAGAGAAAAAATTTCAAAGCCTTTTTTCCAATGGTGCAACAATCTTGATACAAGGGCTTTCAAAGCTCTATTGGTTATCTGTTAGTTTTTACAAGATTATAGCAGTATAACTTAATAGCAAATAATCAATAGGATCTCTAGAAGAAAGACAAAGCACAAAAACAAAGAACACAAGAATTTATCTAGGAAACCCAATCGAGAAAAACCCTTCAAACCTTCGTATAGAGATAATAGCTCCTAAGAACGGAGAGAAGAAGAAAGAGAGAGAAAATGTCTCTCTAAGATACAACCCCAAAAAACACTCTCCTTAACTACAGTAGAGCACCTTTTCTGCTGGAGCAACTTGTTGTGAGTGAATGAATGAATGAGGAGGGCGCCTCCTATTTACATTGATTTTCCAAGTGAAAAATTACTAGGGCCGACTTGACAGTTTGAATGGGGTCGACCTACCTTGGGGAAATACAAAACAAGTATAATAAGAATAACTTCTAAAGTTGTACAAATTCCAACACTCCCTCTCAACAAGGAAGGTATTCTTCAGATATGGTTGTCATCAACATCACGAACATCTGGGTCTATTCTATACATCTCATCTGTCTCGGTCATCTCTAAACATACTAAAGGTTGTCAACACTGACTCTGTCCGTCGAGAGGTGTCATCAAAAATCTTATCCACTCAATCCGTCGGTAGATCTATCGACTCTGCAACTCTATACAGTCCATCGAAGAGTACAGCAATCAACATCTCATCTGCTATAAGTATGTCTCTACCCGAGAATCAGGACATGCTTCACACGGCCATCTACTATCAGTTCATCTCAAATGTTGGTGGGAATTCTCCTACACCAAGTTGAGAATCAGGGCTGCTGGGAATTCTCCAAAACGCCAAGTTTAAGAACCAAGAGAATTTGAGGTCACCAGTGTACACGACCATCTACTACCAGTTCATCTCAAGAGCTGGTGGGAATACTTCAAAATACTAGATTGAGAATCAGAACATATAGTGGTCATCAGTGCACACGAACATCTAATACCTGCCCGTCTCAAGATGCCAATAGGATTTCTCCCATACTAGGCTGAGAACCAAGACGAACAGAGGCCACCGGTGTACACAACCATCTACTACCAGTTCATCTCAAGAGCTAGTGGAATTCTCTAAAGAACACCAAATTGAGAATCAGAACATATAGTGGCCATTAGTGTACACGACCATCTGTTACCTCCCCATCTCACAATGCCGATGGGATTTCTCCCATACCAGTTTGAGATTCAGAACAAGTAGAGGCACCAGTGTGAAAGCATCATAGATATCAATCTCGAGTTTCCCTCTCCACGAGGGATGCATTTTCTTCTACTCCAAGTCTTCTACGAAAGTATTCAAACTGTGTCCTAAGAAGAGGCTTGGTAAGAATATCTGCAGTTTGGTCATTTGTCGAAACATATTGTAACTCAACCGCACCTTTCTACACCATATCAAGAATGTAGTGATATAGAATCTCTATATGCTTCGTCTTATCGTGAAATACGGGATTCACTAACATCTGTATACAAATTTGATTATCACAGTGAATCACATTTGGTCCTGGAATCTAACCAAATAATCTTGCAAGAAATTTTCACAGCCATATTGCTTCTCGAGTTGTTGCACTGGCAGCCATATACTCGGCCTCTGCGGTGCCAAGTGCTACTGAGGTATGCTTCCTACTATACCGGGAAATCACTGCAGAGCCCAAACTGAAGCAACATCCGGAAGTACTCTTCCTATCTACAATACACCTGGCCCAATCTGAGTCACGGAATCCTTGCAATATCATGTCACATCCTTAAGCATATCTTAGACCATATCTCACAGTGCCACGTAAGTATATGAGAACATGTTTTGCAGAAACCCAGTGAATCTGCCTTGGATCAATCATAAACTAGCTAAGAGTATTTACAACAAAACATATATTCGGTCTGGTGTTTGTGAGATACATCAGAGAGCCAATCAATTAGCGATACATGGTGGGATCAATCATATCAAAATTTGAAGTAGGCTCCTTCAACTTCTTGAAATTTGCATCCATCGGAGTAGCCATGGACTTGCAGTCCAACATCCTGAATCTCTTCAAAATATCAGTGGTGTATTTTCCTTGACTTGAGAAAATTTCCTTTTGCCTATGCCATACTTCTAATACCAAGAAGTAATGCATCAATCTAAGATCCTTCATTTCAAACTCAAAGGCAAGCTTCTTCTTACACCATCCAATTAGTTTCTCATTTCCTGTGAGAAACAAGTCGTCCACATCCAAGACCAAAATCAATGGCTCATCATCCACAATCTTGTAGTAAAGATTACGATCTGCATCACTTATGGTGAATCCCAAGTTTACCCCAAGTATCTGTCTATTCGTCCATACCAAGCACAAGGTGCTTGCTTGAGTCCATATAATGCCTTTATCAGTTTATATACATGAGAATCTTTCCCACCGTGGACAATAAACCCTTCTGGTTGTTCAACGTAAACTTCTTCCTCGATAATACCATTGAGGAAGGAAGTCTTTACATCTATTTGATGCAGCTTCCATCCCATAGCTGAAGCAATAGCAATGATCGTTCTGATGGAAGTACATTGAGCTACAGGAGCAAATGTTTCATCATAGTCAACTCCCTCTTTCTAAGAGAATCCTCTGGCAACAAAGCTAGCCTTGTGTTTTTCCACGCTACCATCTGCTCCGTGTTTAATCTTGAAATTTGAAGGTCACTACTGACTTCCCCTCAGGTCTCGGTACAACCTCCCATACATCATTCTTCATGATGGACTGGAACTCCTCCGTCATAGCATCCTTCCAAACTTGGTGTTTGGATGCTTCTTTGTACGTGGTAGGGTCTGAGTCAATGATCATGGCTTTGGCTGTCTCCACAATTGTAAGGTTCTTCCTTTCCGCAACCCCATTTTGTTGATGGTTGTGGGAACTATGAGCTCCCTCTTAATTTATGCTTCCTTGCAGAAATCATTGAACTTTGTAAAGGTATATTCTTCACCGTTGTCTAATCTCAAGATCTTAATCCTTCTTCCTGACAGATTCTCGACTTGTGCTTTGAATTTCCTTGAATTTGTTGAGTACTTCTTCGGATTCCTTGGTCTTGAGAAAGTATATCCACGTCTTTCCTGAGTGGTCATCAATAAATGTTAAATAGTAGTTGTAACCACCCAATGAAGTAACCGTCATGGGTTCGCATAAGTCAGAGTGGACTGGATCCAATATTTCCTTGGATCTACTTTCACTTTTCGGAAAGGAACCCTTGGTATTCTTACCAAGTGTGCATCCTTTCGTCTACATGAAGCATTGGTAGACCTGTCACCATGTTCCTTAATGCTGAGAGAGCTTGAGAGTTTAGATGAGCTAGTCTTCTATGCCATAGCTCATTGATGTTAGTGGAATCATGGACTAAAGCTTGAGCTGGTAGAGTGCTCAAACGATACAAGCTCTCCTCCCTCACACAAATCACTTTTGTTGTGTTCATGCAAACACATTTCCATCTGCAAATGTAACTCTATATCCCTTGTCTTCTAAGGCGGAGATGGAGACAAGGTTTCTTTTCATACCAAGTACATAACGTACATCATTCAGATGTAGTAAGTCATTGGATTCCAATTGAAGAGAAGTAGATCCAAATCCTTTCACAGTGTAGTTGGCATCATCTCCAAGTACAACATGGAGATGGGATTCTTTCTCAACAACTTCTGAAAGGTTCTCTTTATAACCAGTCATATGTTTAGAAGCACCACTATCTATAAGCCATGTCTCACTAGTGGTGGGAACAGTACCTAATAATGTTGATATGAAGAAGAATTCTGTACGATCTCCATTTCTTTGTTTCTTGTGATGATGGCCTTCTTCCACATCAGTTGTTGAAGCTTCATGCTTCCTCTTGTTTCAACTAAAGCACTTGTTTGCATAGTGACAATATTTCTTGCACTTATGGCATTGTATGTGTGACAGATTCGTCTTCTTTTCCTTTTGATCTGGAGAAGAACTTGGTCTCCTAGCTTAGTGCTTATGTTTGTGAAACTTCCTTCCTTTTCCCTTGCCTTTCTTGGCATGAGTAATGAAAGCTTGATTCTCCTCAATTTGAGGACCATGGAGTCTTTGTCTTGCTGCAATCCTAGTCTCTTCCTGAGTGCAGTCTGCCCAAAGCCTGTCAAATTTGGGCAGCTTGGTTCAACCACTTATGGCTTGGATGAAGGACTCCCAAGATGGTGGAAGACCATTTAGAGTGGTCATGACAAGCTCATTTTCTTCAACGTTATCTTTATTGGACCTTAGCTTGTCCCAAAGTTTGGTGATCCTCATGAAGTATGAGGCAATTGATTCACACTTGATTATCTTCATATTTGACAATTTGTTCCTCAATGTGAGAGCCACATTGATGCTACTGTGTTCAAATAAAGGTCTTGAACATCTTCCTAGTTATCTTTTTTTCTGAGATTTGTGAAACCAAGTGATCTTGGACTGAGTCCAACAAAATCCTTCTTGCTTTCACATCACACTTCCTCCACTGGGACTTGTCTTCTTCTGCTTCTAGTTCTGGAACTTTCTCATTGACAAACTTCAAGAGATCATTTTCCTACAGGGTGAGAAGAACCCTAGGCTTCCAGGGTATGAAGTTTGTAGCCCTATCAAGACAATCTTCAACCTTCATTCCAATCATCTTGTCTGCAGATCTGAACTAGAAAGCCTAACAAGAGTTAGTTAAAAAATAAACTTTTGAATTTAGAGAAACTAACCTCACAAATAGATGTGCCCTATTAAGAAGAGTTGAGGGAAGAAGAGGTCGAGCCAAAACAGTGGCTAAATCAATCCAAAACTTGAAGCCCTAATTTCTGCAGCAGCGGAATTACGTCAAAAATGAAACTTCTTGGAATTTGGTTTTTCTTTGACCAAAAGATGTGCCTCCCCTAGAACAAGGTTTCCACAGCTCTTTTTCTACTGAAGAGATGAGGGAATGCCTTGGAAGGTCAAACCCTAGCTTCCGACAATGGCCTCTTCTAAAACTGCCCTGATACCATGTTAGTTTTTAAAAGATTATAGTAGTATAACTTAATAGCAAATAAACAATAGGATCTCTACAAGAAAGACAAAGCATTGCATAGAAACAAAGTACACGAGAATTTATCCTGGGAAACTCAATCGGTTAAAAACCAGCAAACCTTTATATAGAAATAATAGCTCCTAAGAACAAAGAGAAGAAGAAAGAGAGAGAAAATATCTCTCTAGGATACAACCCCAAAAAACACTCTTGACTGCAGTAGCGCACCTTTTCTGCTGGAGCAACTTGTTGTAAGTGAATGAATGAATGAGGGGCGCCTCCTATTTATACTGATTTTCCAAGTAAAAAATTACTGGGGTCGACTTGACAGTTTGACTAGGGTCAACCTACCTTGGGGAAATACAAAACAAGTATAATAAGAATAACTTCTGAAGTTATACAAATTCCAACATTATCATTATCTCATGCATATGGAATGCCAGGAATCTTTTCATCTTTGAGAATAGGGTGACCACTCCTTTCCTCTGTGCTACAAAGGGTCTTGTCTTTTCCAATATGTTCCCACAGGTCACTCATGCTCAGTGTCTTTGCAAGAATCTGACCATTAATATTGACCAATCTTTTCCTTGGCTCTTTTTTGATGAAGCTGCTCTTCTCCATCCTCCTATTGATGGAGCAGGAGGCATTCTCCACTTCTCAGCGTCCCATTATATATCTTTTGCCCGCCGGCTGGGGAAAAAGCTACCAATGACCCTGCAGAGTTGCAGGCTCTGAAATTAGGCCTTATCCTGGCTGTCCACTCACATGTTCAGCAGGTACAGATTCTAAGTGATTCAAAGCTGGTCATTGAATGGATCAGCAACAGATGACGGCCCAAAGTTATTTTCCTGGTCCCTTTTATGATGATATTCTGAGGCTGTTGGATCTTCTTCATCTATCTACTTTTCAGCACTTATATCGTGATAGGAGTCAAGAAGCTGACAGTCTTTCGCAAAGAAGCCTCCTTCTTGGGGAGGGTATCTGGCACATATGGGAACATAATGCAGGTGTGGTTACTGAGTTCCATCCGGGTGGTTTTAGAGGATTTTTGGATTGAAGAACTACTACGTGTGGCCTAGTTTTTTGTGTTTTGTAACAATGACTTACAAGCTGTCTATCTATGGTATTTTGAGAGCAATAGGACCTCTACTTGTAATGATGATAAGGTGATATAGCCTTATAGAGTTATAGTGGAGGAACAGTCCTCAGTAATGCCATCTATGCCTACTTGGCCATATGCAAGATCCTCATATGGATCTCTGTACACCAGTTTTTTAACTTAAATAAAAAACTGATATTTTTCTTTCTGGGAAGAAAAGTTAAAAAGAGCGTTTTGATCGGCCATTCTGGTAACATGATAAATCACACAATTGTTGGTAAATGTATTGAGAATCATTTTAGTATTATTTCAATACTGCAGATTTGTCATCTAAATGTTTAGATAATCTTTCCAAGAAATTTAGCTCACGAATACAGAGAAATTGCCAGCAGAGCATTGGGTTTATTGCTGAAATGTAGGACTCTAGTTGGAGTTTTCCCCTTTCGAACGGTACGAGTTCAAATGAGAAGTGGCCAGATTGAAGTTAACATTGACTGCTAAATAGATATCCCTCAAACGAGACAAACCTAACTTCCAATCTGAAGGAAGGCCATGCCTTGCATTGAAGAATGAATTGCCGAGGACCGGCTCCGCACTAAAACCGTGTCCACTGTTGAGTAAACTCGGCGCGGCAAATCAAGCTGTGGCAAAATCTTCGCAAAAACACAGGAGTCTAACTCAGACTAGCGAATAACTCCTGATGTTTTCAGACTCGGAATCACAGATTTTGAGTAGGCAATATTTTTGGGCTGAATATTTGGGTATTATTTAATTCTTTTTATTTGTCAAAAATTCTGTCGACTTCCAGTCGCACTTTACTCTCCTACCTGACCGAGTTGTTAGGGTCGAGTCTAGCCACTTTGATGCGATGTTATTTAAAGGCCATTACATTTCCGAGCGGCTCTCGGCTCCCAATATATCATCGTTGAGGGTTTAATCTAAGGCTTTATGTTTAATAAATCATTTGCCACCTCAAATTGAACAAGGAAAACGAAAAAATAAACAGAAATGGTAGAGACTTACTGTTGTGCGAGCCCTCTGGAGGTGGTCTGCGAAAGGGCCGTCGCAAGGGCGGTGTTCAGAAATCGAAACCCCAATTGGTGCTGGAGTCGGCCTGAGGCGGCGGGATTTGAACTCGGGACGTGGCAATCGCCTGTCGGAAGAATTATTAGGTGTTTCGGATGGCCGGACATCCTTTCGGTGCCTGTTATTCGCTCTGGCTCTGTCTCTTTCTTCATTATCGGATGTAGAAAAAGAAGAAGAAATATTGCGGGGGTTTCTGTACCTCCAGAAATGGTGTTCCAAATCGCAGTATATGGCATCGTGCCTACAACGTTCGCTGTCTAAGGAAAACGCCATCGCCGTGGATCCTTAGCTTCTTCTACCAGAGCTGTAGACACTCTGATCGCCTTGCAGCCAGATGACGGTCACTGATATAGTAAAAGGAGCCATTTAGCCTTCAACAAGTAGAGCATTGCCAAATATTGCAGTTTATTAAAGGAAAATAATGATAAACTAAAATTAGTCAATGGCGTAGATGATCGACAAAGCAACCTCGAAGCGGAGTTTATTGATTTAAAACACTGAAATTAGTCAATACGGTGGACGACATACTGATAGCTTTATTTATATTAATTTTTTTAAATTATATATTCCATAATAAGAATTTTAATTTTTTATTCAAATATATAATTAAAAATAAAATTAAATAATTAGTTGCATTAATAATTATTAAAAATAATTTTGTCCATTGAGTTGAGTTTAGTGGTAGAAGTACTAATTTATCCACTTGTTCATTCCTTTTAAGTGACATGTTAGTCTCTTAATTGAGACATCTTTGTTCGTACAATGTTGGTCTTCCCTTCATGATTGACTATGTAATAGGGAAGTTTGGTGAGGCATGAACTATATGAAAATAAATAAATAATTTTTTTTTTAAATGATAATAATTATTTACATTTAAATTATTGTATTTTATATATATGGTTATTTTATTTGCATGATGAATTGAGGAACTTGGAACTTAGGAAGGATGGAAACTAGGGTTTCCTCCATCCTTAATTAGGGTTTAAGGTGGAGTTTTGGATTTGGATATTGGCGGTGATTGAAGCGAAATGGAGGAGACTTGTGGCTTGACTACTTGGACAATTCGTTGTCAAGTTCTGCTTGGATGAGGAGGTAAAGTTATTCTTCGAATCTAGTCATGGAAATTATGGTCCCACTCAACCTTTAGACAAGCTCATTTCAGGTTTAGGTTCGGGTTATGAGAGCTCAGTCAAGTGCCAGGATAAGTGGTCAAATGTCAGCCTCTTCACTTGTTTTGGCTCTTTCTTTGAGCCGATGATGATCTTAGTTGCAGACTTTTCAAGCTTGATTATGAATTATTGTTATGGAGTACAAGTCATCACTTCTCAAACTCTGGACTATCCTCAGCACATAGATTATGGCATGATAAGCAGGTGACGAGGGATGATGGTTTCTTATAAGCATTGTCTAAGCTTAGGCAGTGGCGAGTGATGGATCGGATTCGTTGTACCTTTGAAAGCTCAATCATGCAAAAGAGTCATTCCCCACGATGAGCCACGGTGCACCTTGACTCAGTGCATGCCTTAACTTCCCCTTAGATAATTCTATAGTTTGTTCAAAACCCTAAGTTGGTGGATATATTGGGAGCAGATTGGAGTGGCAAACCTGGAAGCTCAGACTGAGTTGCAAAAAGCTTTGATGCATAAAAGAAAGAAGAAGAAAGTGTTGGCTTCTAGGGAGTCGAGAATTGCACTCGTGGTGGGAAAGGACATTACAGTCATGGAAATCTCGTGACTAATTGGAAGGATGTTAATTGGGAAATTTTGTAGTCGAAAGATTTATGAGGATGCTATGGTGGCTTGCGAGAAAGAGAATTGGATCCTTCGATCACAGAGTTTCCAAAATTCTTATGGTTAGCGAGAGGGTGGATAGGGTTAGGTTTTTAAAGCTTGGAGGAAGCAGAGAAAATTCAACATAGGGCTTGGATGCATGGTAAGTCCCATCTCGTTTGAAGCACTGGCATCTGCTATTTGATCTCAAGAAGGACACTCTAGCATCATTTCCAATTAGGGTCAAGTTGCCTTGCTTACCTATAGAATTTTGGTCACCATAAGGGTTTGAAACCACAGGAGATGTGATTGGTAGATTTGTGGCGATAGATGCGGATCTTTTCAACTTCTAAAAGAGATCAGTGGCATGAATCTTAGTGGAGGAAGACACTCATAAGGGGTTGTTTGAATCAATAGTCTCGGCTGCATGCAAGTTTATTTTCACACAACAACTAGATTACCTTAATGTTCCCTTTAGGTTTGTCAGATGTCACTTATGTGGGCATGTGCTTGCAGACTGTTCTTTGTCTTTCAAGAAACACATCTAGCAGCACAAGGAACCACATTAGTTGATGAAAGTGTTTCTAACTATTTGGTTGAGACAAGGCCCAAGCCGAGGGTAGGAGAAAAGGTGGCAAAGAAGGAAGAAACAAAAAAGTATGATGTCATTAGGGACTTTATCCTCCACTCGGACACCCTGGTCTAGAAGCAAAATCTCCTTTTGTACAAGAGCTAGTTAAAGGATTAGACAAGTCAAGCAGTTAGGTGAAAACATTGGCAGAGATTTGGAAAAGCTACGGACAGAAGGTGAAGGAGATAGAGTCCCCTTTGAGGCAGGTTTTTCCTCCTTTAGAAATCTTGTCAAATTTTGAGTTGGGTCTAATAAATTTTGGACCTAAATTTCAAAGAGGGATGTCTAAATCCTTAAAATTTGCCAAGAAGGAAGACCTAATTATTGGATTGTCTAGTGAATCTTCCCATTAGGAGTCAATGTTTCCATCCCCCTCGACAAATCGAGGCAGCCAAATCTCATAAGCGAATTTCAGAGGTCTCTGCTTGTTTTGTTTGAGATCTAAAGGAATTTTTCTAACATGAGGTCTAGGTATGGATGACCTTCAAGCTTTATCCTTGAAAAGGCAGACTGAAAATATCATATGTTCCAGGTGAAAGAGAAGGCTAAGAGACAAATATCGCAAGGAAAACAAATGAGTATCTCATGGGGTTTTAGGACAGGAAATACCCTAGCAGGTGTTCCCTAATGAAGATTCCATCCATCAACTTGTGTGGCTTAAGAGGGCAAGCCAAGATAAGATCACTCAAGAGATTAATAGAGGTAGAAAAGTCTGATATTCTATTATTGCAGGAAACTATGATTGTGGGGCCTATAACTATTGCCAAATTAGAGAGGAAGTTTCCTCATATGTCATTTTTTGCTTTGGATGTTGTTGGAAGATTGGGAGGTTTAGTATTTAGTTTCTCTCGAAGTATTCATGTTGATAATTCTTTTGCTTGTAATTTTGTGTTGTGGGTCGAAGTGTTTAGCAAGGAATTGAACAAAGGCTTTCTTATCTTGAATATTTATGGCCCCTACAAAAATCAAGCAGATTTTTGGTCATCCTTATTGGCTCAAAGATGTTTTCAATTGGATGGACTTATATTGTAGGAGGGGACTTGAATTTGACATAGTCCGTGTAGGAAATATGGGGTTCGACGGCTCATGAAGAAAATTTAGCTACTTTTTTTAAAGAATTTCTTGAAGACAATCATATGGTTGGATATCAAACTGCATGCTCTCAAGCCAACCTGGAGCAACAAGAGCATAGGCAACAAAGATATTTCCAAACTCCTGGAGATATTATTTATGCATGAAAATTTAGCA
The DNA here is from genome assembly GCA_001517045.1 of Pseudotsuga menziesii. Taxonomy (NCBI): domain Eukaryota; kingdom Viridiplantae; phylum Streptophyta; class Pinopsida; order Pinales; family Pinaceae; genus Pseudotsuga; species Pseudotsuga menziesii. The sequence continues at coordinate 119,714 of LPNX010432968.1, read as the reverse complement.
ATGGAATTTAATATCTTTCGATCGTGGGTAGGGTCTAGTTGTTTCCCATTTTCTTAGAAACAAGAAAATCTAATGGAAAACATGGTTCACCTTTTAAGTATAATTTTGGATGGGTTATAGATCTTGAATTCCAATATTTAGTGAAGGAAAAGTGGAAGGAAAGTAATGATAACGAAGGATCTAGTGCATGTGCCCAATTTGCAGTAGCCCTTCATAAATTGAAAGAAGTTGTGATAAGTTGGAATATTGAGAAGTGAAAATCCAGAGATGCTCGTTTAGTGGGGATTGAGAATTGCCTGGGATTTATATACTCAACATCCCTTGTGATTTTTCCCTCATATAATATTAGGTAAGAGGTGATCTCACTTAAGAACAACAAACAAAATATTTATAGGGAAATAGAATTGGAATGGAGGTTGAAAAGTAGAGCCCTTTGGCTCGAAGCAAGGGACCAAAATACAAATTACTTCTAAAAGTATGCATCTCATCAAAGGAATTGTAACATCATTTGGGAGCTACATAATTCTCTTGGTCTTCCAATTAGGGGTTTTAATAATCTAGTAAGGTTAGCGATGGAACACTTCAAGGATCTATACTCAGATCTTGGGAATCAAGATATTGAGGGCATGGTGTAGGTAATTGGCAAGTTCCTATGTATGTTGGAGCGAGAAGAGAACAAGAATCTGTTTCAGGACGTTATAAAGGAGGAGTTGTTAGCTGTCTTAAAATATTTTCAAAGAGATAAAAGCCCTGGTCCGGATGGGTGGCCACCTGAAATTTTTGTGGATTTCTTTGATTTGTTAGGAGATGATTTACTAAAGATTGTTGAAGAAGTTCATTTGTCTAGTGCAATCGTGGGTTCTCAGTGTTAAAATTGTTGTGCCATTTTGATCTTCAAGCAATGAGTCCAATATTATTGATGCAGTAAAAGGAGAATAAAGATACACGCTGAACAAATCAAACCACACAGGAAATAGATGAGTATAGCTCAGATAATTACAGTATCATTGTCATTAATTAAGCTGGTGTTACAATAGAGTTACATAAGGAAGAATTTGAATCCATTAGGGAGGAATTCGAATCTACCAACTATATGTAACTGTACCTAACTGACTAGCTAACTCAAGATGTCTCAATCAATATCGAAGTCCAAATGGTTAACTCCAGATGTCTAAACAACTCACACAACTAGTAATAAACAATTAACTCAGTCTAACTGAAGTGGTAGGTGAGCAAAGGTGCCTAATCCACATGCAGCCATGCATAACTAGTGCTAACTAAAATGATTGTGATCTAGCTAATTGTAACTGGAAATTAACTAAGCTTAACTAGTTCGAACTCCAACTCACTGAAGGAGGTTGGTGTTGGGACTCCCAGTGGCTCCTAAAATGTAGAGATTGGTCTAGGAGGCGCCTAGACTAATGCATGTAAGTGAAGTCAGTGGCAGTTAGCCTTTAACAGTGTTCTCCACACTCTAGTAACCGGTATATGTGGCTCCATTAGGCCATGTGGACTCAATGGTACTAGTGGGCTCATTTAATTAAATAAAACTCCTAAGTTAGGCTAAAATAATATAATAGATAGTTTGGTCAAGGGAAGATTATAAATCCTAACACCCCCCTTGAATCCTAGCTTAGACAACTATGGGCCTTGGCAACAAGGACATAAGTCACCCATATACAATCTAAGAGATAAAATGATGCTTAATACAACTGAGGAAACTGGGGATGACCTCACAGGAAAACCCCCCTCAAGATAAGCAAAAATTAGGAAATACAAGTTAAAAACTTGCAAAATCTTTTGTTGCAATTTGCAGCAGTAATGCAGTATTATGGTTATTTTGTGCAATAGCATCCTGAATATGTGCATGTGAACCTCTGAATCCAAGCAAAGTGATTATGTCTGTAGGAATCTTCCTCTTTGGAAGAAGAATAACATGCTCAACTGAATTAGGAATATAGACAGCTGCAGGATGAAAACTGGACCCTTGTAGAGTAGCTAAAACCAACTGATGAGAGAGCAAAGGTGCTTGAGAATTCGAACTATGTGAGAAACACCCAAGCAACTGATATATTGCAGCCTTGAACATCAAACCATGTGAGAAAAAATCAAACCCAAGTGTTAGGAGCAAGTGTCCAGGCGAATGCAGAATGTATCCATCTTTACTAGTTCTGTGAGGAGATGAGCCTGTGATCAAATATATAGGTAAAGAAGCCCTAGGACTGTGGAGAGTGAATGCTTGAGCTCCATAATCTGATATAGCTTCAAAAATCATCAATGAATCATAAAATAAAATATCGGCAAACTCATAAGAGGAAACTAACATCAAATCCCCAACAACAAGTTTGAAGGAGACTTGCGGTACTTGATTTGTCACACCAAAATTGATGAAACTAGCTACAAGCATAACTGAAGGCTCTTGAAACTTAAAAATTGAACCAAATAATACCAGATTAGATCCAAATAAGATCACATCAGATCCAAATAATTCCATATCATATCCAAAAGTGTGAAATGAAATCAAATCCCCAGTAACAATTTTGAAGGAGACTTGCGATACTTGATTTTTCTCACCAAAATTGATGAGAACAGCTACAAGCATTACTGAAATATCTTGAAACTTAAAACTTGAAAAAAAATAATAGCAGATTAGATCTAAATAAGATCATATCATATCCAAATAATTTCATATCAGATCCAAGAGTTTAATCCACCGAGAAGGTAGATGCAAAGTTTTCTCCTTCTTCAAAACCCTAAGTATTGGTGCATGCAATCATGTAGGAATTTGTTGGAAGCTCTAGATCAATGAGAGTGAATGGATCACTCCTACAATCTGATATTATTTTGAAAATATCCAAAGAATTACTTATTTGCACACCAGCAACATCATTAAAGACAAAGAAATCAAATTCATCTCCCTTTCTTGGAGCAATCACCGGTAAACTATGCACAAAATTTATAATAGAAGAATCACTGGAGATTTTTTGCATAGAATGGAAGGAGAGTTTTTTTTTCAATAATAGAGATTCGAATGTCTTCTTCTGGATCAACCATATGAGAATATGAGATATCAAATATCTCATAAACTTTCAGAGCAGGAGGAGAAGGAGTCACTCCAAGGAGACGTTCTTCAATTCGAATTGACTGTGTGGAAGATTATGCTTCTTCTTCGTCTTGAACAACTTCATCAAAGAGAGTAGAGGCTGGGAGTTTTGAATAAAGAACTCTTGTCATTTTGAATGTGCTCTCCAAATTGCTATAATAATCCTCATTGTGCTTCCCAAAGGTTCTAACCAGTTTTGTCCAGAGATCCTTTGGGTATTCTACAAAATCAATATGGTAGTGCAAGCTTGGAGAAAAGGCCTCACATATTGTTCCATAAGCTCTATCACCGTCATTTAGCCAATCATTCTCATATTCATAAGACTCTTTACTAAGTCCAATAGATACCTCATAGAGACAATGTCTCTTTAGAGATGCAATCATCTTCAACTTCCATTCTGAATATCTTGTGGATGGAGTAAGAAGAGGAATTGATAATATCAATTCTATATGAAGTTGAACCTACAAAATATCACTGTCAAACCAAAAATATTCGAACTAAGTTAGAATCATTCCTTCCCTCTCGACATGAACACTTTCTCAAGGTCCGTCATGCCCGCACCACCACTCTGAATAAATTCAGAGGAAGCAAGGCACTCTTTACGGGACTTCTATGGAAACCCAGCTGCTTTTGGTGTTCAATGGAGAGTAGACAAACATGAAGCTTGCTTGAATGGCTTTGATACCATGTTAAAATTGTTGTGCCATTTTTATCTTCAAGTAATGAGTCCAATATTATTGATGTAGTAAAAAGAGAATGAAGATACACACTGAACAAATCAAACCACACAAGAAACATATGAGTATAGATCAAATAATTATAGTATCATTGTCATTAATTAATCCGATTTAACAATAGAGTTACATAAGGAAGAATTTGAATCCATTAGGGAGAATTTCGAATCTACCAACTGGATGTGACTATACCTAACTGACTAGCTAACTCAAGATGTCTCAATCAATGTTGGCGTCCAAATGGTTAACTCCATGTGTCTAAACAACTCACACAATCAGTAATAAATAGTTAACTTGATCTAATTGAAGTGGTGGGTGAGCAAAGGCATCCAATCCACATGAAACCATGCATAACTAGCGCTAACTGAATTGATTGTGATCTGACTGAATGTAGTTGGAAATTAACTAAGATTAACTAGTTCCAACTCCAACTGATTGAAGGAGGTTGGTGTCGGGACTCCCAGTGGCTCCTAAAATGTAGGGATTGGTCTGGGAGGTGCCTAAACTAATGCATGCAAGTGCAGTTAGTGGCATTTAGCCTCTAGCAGTGTTCCCCACACTCTAGTAACTGGTACATGTGGCCCCATTAGGCCATGTGGACCCAATGGTACTAGTGGACTCATTTAATTAAATAAAACTCCTAAGTTATGGTAAAATAATATAATAGACAGTTTGTTCAAGGGAGGATTATAAGTCCTAACACTCTGAACTCCACTTTTATTACTTTGATCACAAAGAAGGATCAACTAGCCTCTTTTGTTGACTCTAACCTATATCATTATGGAATAGGGTCTACAAAATTATTGCAAGGATCATTGCATTTTGTATAAAGCCTCATCTTTCCAATTACATTTCTAGAGAACAATTTGATTTTCTCAAAGGACGGTTGATACATGAAGCCATAGGTTCACCTCGATAATGCCTGCATACTATCAAAATTCAAAATCAAAAGGTGGTTTCTCTAAAACTGGATCTTTCGAAAGCACATAATAAAGCTTCTTGGCTTTTTATCATATTGTTTCTCCTTCTTGTGGGATTCAGGATTAAATTGATGAATTAGATAATGGGATGTCTAATCTCCCCTTACTTTGCAGTCCTAATCAATGGCTCAGGATCAACTTTTTTCAAATCTTCCCAAGGTTTAAGGAAAGGATGTCCTCTCTCCCCTTATTTATTTTTTTATGGTGATTGAAGGTTTAAGTAGAAAATTGCACTTTGATAGATCCAAAAGAAGATTTACAACGGTTTCCTTTAATGGTAGAGAAATCACAACTCATCTTATGTTTGTGGACGACATATTTCTTTTTTATGCATAATCTATTTTGAAATGTTACTATCTAAAGGAAAATTTGGCATTGTTCTTCAGGGAAACTGGTATGGAGATAAATGAACATAAATATGCTCTTTATATCCTTCAAAACCAGCTGGCACAAAGAGAGTTTTGAGAAGTTTTTTTCCTTATGAATGTTGTAAGATGGAAGATGGTGTTCCTTATCTTGGTTTCATACTCAAACCCAACAAGTATGGAAAACATGATTGGCTTTGGTTGATTGCCAAAGTGGAAGCTAGGATTAGTGTGTGGTGCAAAAATGGCTATCTAGGGGAGGTAGAATGGTGCTAATAAAATCGATGTTGGAATCCATACCGACATATTAGCGTTTATTGGATTCTATCCCAAAATATACCTTGAACTCCATCTGAAAATTATGCTTCAATTTCTTATGGAGAAATAATAAGGAATACCATGGCTTTCACCTAGTTGCTTGGAAATACTTAGCTACCCCCAATTCCTTCAGATGTTGGGGTATGAAGAATATATTAAAATTCAATAAGGTGCTTGCCCCAAAATCACTGTGGAATTTCATTTCAAGTGAGAGTTTCTATAAAGGCATCCTTATCGCAAAGTATATAGCCCACGTTATTGTGATGGATTGGGTGGGTAGAAGGGAGAAAAATAGCTAGACGATCTCTAATCAATGGGAAACACTTCTAAATGCTTTCTCAATTTTACCTCCTTTTTTAGCATGGAATGTTGGTAATGGAATTTTGTTCGGGTAGGATGTGATGCAGTTTTGAGGATTTAAATTAAAGATCATATGTCGTTGGATATTATCAGACATTTGCAATCATTAGGGAAATCCATGCTAGATAAATTCATTAATCCTATGGAGACAAGTGTATGGCATTAACTTTTTATGGGTAAACTTGTTTCTAAATTCGCTCGCTCCAAGAAGATTTCTGGTCTCGGCTTTCAACTTGGCTTGGTGGATGCATTTTTGGCTCATCTTTCTTGAATATCGATGTTGTTTTGGCTCATCTAGATCAATGTTGGTTGAGCCTGAGCATTTTTGTCTTGGTTTTGCTGTGAACCCGTTTCTTGTTTTTCCTCTTTCCTGGTGATTGATTATAGGAGAAATTTCTCAGTGTTGCTTCTATGTTGGATCTCTTCTCTGTTGGCTTTTGAATATCTAGTTTGTGGTCTTGATGGAAGGAGGGGATGCCCCTGATCTTGGTCTGAATGCCTTCAAGAGGCTGGCAGCTTCAGGAAGCAAGAGGAAACTTACCCAGAACCAACAGTCTTTTGTAAAGAAGCTTGACAGTATTCCTTCTATTGCTCTTCGAGTGGATCAAACTTGCCAAACAACTTTAACCATTATTGATCGGGGCCTCATTGGTTAATTCACCGGGCTTTGGCCTTTCCCTAAGACAATTGCAGGGTGGGTTAATAGGAAGAAACCTCTCATCTCAGGAGATATTTGCAGCAATCTGATAAGTAAGGGATATTATCTTTTTCTCTTTGAAAATTTAGCTGATAGAGATTTAATCTTTAGAAATGGGCCATATTTCATGGGTCCTCAAGGACTCAACTTGAACAAATGGACTCTGGATTTCGATTCGAATAAAGATGTTCCCTCTGCGGTTCCTGTTTGGGTTAGGTTGCCGGATCTTCCTCTCCATTGCTGGAATTCAAGATCCCTAGAAGCTATAGGAAATACTCTGGGGAAATACATTGATATGGATGATCTTAGAGATCAATACACTTGTGCAAGGATTTGTGTTGAAGTGGATTTGGAGGTAGGGATCCCTGAAGCTATTAATTTGACAGTAGTAGATTGGGATTATGTTCAAGAGCTAGAATATGAGAAATTACCCTTTAAGTGCATATTTTGTCATGGTTATGGTCATTTTGCCAGATCTTGCAAGAAAAAAATTGAAGAAGAAGCTGTTAAAGAAAAGGGAGACCAATGGACCCAAGTTCAAAAAACTGCAAAGCAAGGGAATAAGGTCTTTGGACAACGAATAGAATTCGGGACAAGTATAAAATCCCACGGGCAAAAACATAAAGAAAATGGAGCAGCTATGAAGGATCCATCCACTCAAAATACTTTTGAAGTATTGAGCATCCCAGAAAAAAAAGTGTTTACAGTACTTGAAGAAGGAGAAGTCCCTCAATCTCAAATTCAAGCATTTGAAGAATTCAAAGGACTTGCTGAATTAGACCTCAACATTCCAGCAGAAGGACATTCTCCTACATATGCAAAAATGGCAAAAAAAAGAAACCCATTAACAATTTTGGTTCATATGAAGAAGATCCATTAGAGAGGTCATCCAAAAAAGGGCGAAAATCACATAAGACGATTCGGGAGGAAGAAGCCGAACATCTTAAGATGCAAGGGATTCAAGCAACTATAGAGATGTCAATTACTAGGAACACCCGGGCCAGAGGAGGACCTGCCCCCTTAGTCAAATAATGAACTTGGTCTCTTGGAATTGCAAAGAGCTGAGACATTCTTCAAAAGTTGAAGCTGTGAATGACCTTAAAAGAATGGCTTCTCCAGATGTTCTTATGCTCCAAGAGACTAAAATCGATGAGGACAGTCTTCTTTCCATTAGTTGTAAAAGATGGAAAATGAACGCTAGTAATGCGGTGAGTGCCAGAGGCACTGCTGGTGGAATTGCCACTTTATGGCCAGAAAATGTTTTTTATCTTGAAAACTCCCTCTCTTCACAGCATTGGATCTTTACTAAACTTACTCATATTCTAAGTAAGCAAATGATTTGTCTCTTTAATCTCTATGTGCCAGTCAACATTCAAGAAAAATGAGCCCATTGGAGTTCGCTGGTAGCTTGCCTCAATTCTAATTCCTTCTCTAATATTATAGTCGCTGGCGATTTCAATTTAACATTAATTGAAAAAGAAAAATCAGACGGCGTCTATGGAAAAGACCCTATGCTAAAAATAGTGGATAATTTCATTGTAACAAGGGAGCCGACAGACTTCAAACCAAAGCGTGGAAGGTTCACATAGTCAAATAATAGACTGGGAGCAGCTAATATCTCGGCTAGACTTGATCGTTTTCTAGTGTAGAGCTCTATGTTGGATAAAAAAGGTATCTCCTCTAGTGTTCTGCCTAAGATCACCTCAGATCATAAGCTAATTTTGTTGCAGATCGAAAATGAAGAGGACCTTGGTCCCATTCCATTTCGATTTAGCTCATTATGGAAAGACAGTGATGGATTTATGAGAACTGTAACTATGGCTTGGAACCTTCCAGTTGTGGGATCTCCGAACTATGTCTGGGAGAGGAAGCTCGTAAATACCAAAGTTGCACTAAAGGATTGGGTCAAACACTCTAAAAAAAATCCAATCAGTGAAAGGAGAGAAGCTCTTCAAAAATTGGAGAAAATCCAACCTGAAATGGAAGAGACTGAAATTACTCCTGCTTTACTTGAAAAAAAGCAAAAAGCTTAGCTCAATTCTTTCCAAGCTTTCAGACGAGAAGAAGATTACTGGAGACTAAAGTCTCGAAGTACTTGGTTGAAAGCTGGAGATAGGAATACCTCCTACTTTCATAAGTAGTGCAGATCTAGACTTTCTAAAAATCATATTTCAGAAATCTCCCTCAAGTCCGGTGAAGTGGTCAAAGGATTTTCTCAAATCAAACAATTGGTTGAAGCTGATTTTCAGAATCTATATAGGGAAGATGGTTCTTCTAATTCAAATTGTACCTTTGAATTTTTGTCCAATATCCCTAGTTTGGTGAGTAGGGAAGAAAACGACGAGTTAATGCAGCCTTTTTCGGAACAAGAAATTATTGATGTTATATGGTCCATGGAGCTGGATAAAACTCTTGGCCCTGATGGATTCTCCTTTCACTTTTATCGAATTTGCTGGACAATAATTAGGAAATATCTTCTCCGAATGATAAAAGCATTCCAGGTTAAAGCCAAAGTGGGTGGATGCACAAATTCCACCTTTCTTTCATTCATCCCTAAAGAAGCTAATCCTTCTTCCTTGGATAGATTCAGACCTATTTCTCCGTGCAATGTGTCTTATAAAATCTTTTCTAAACTATTAGCAAACATACTTAAACCTTTTCTTGGGAAGTTGATTTCTCCTCTTCAAGGAGGGTTTGTAAAAGGGAGGCATATACTAGATAATGTTATTCAAGTTTAGGAAGCTATGCATTCCAGTTTTCTTTGGAAGGAGAAGGGCATGCTTATCAAACTTGACATGGAAAACACCTTTGATCGGGTAAATCATTCCTTTCTTTTCTCAGTTCTTCACTCTTTTGGCTTTAGTTCTGGTTTTTTAAACTTGATTAAAGCTTGTATTAATAATCCCTGGATAGCGCCTGTTAACAAATCTATTTTGCAGGAGGATGAAGAGACCATAAGGAAGGAGAAACAATAGTGGCTTGTCAAACTTTGGTTAAATGGTATGATATAAGAGTACGATGAGCAATGAAAAATGATGAAGTGTCAAAAGATCTAATGATGCGGAGTGAAGAGTCGAAGATCAACGATCGACACTATGTCCGCTCTCCAAAGGTGCAAGGAAGATAAATTATATCTAGGCGTTTAATAGGATACATAGATTAACGGCTGTTGATTCGGCTTGAAGAGATCCACGGCCCATATAACTTCCGCTTTTTGAACATGCGCAATGGTTAAAACAATGGAGCCTAGCGGAATTAGATACATGCCACCCAATTTGACGGCTGACAAATCATGGTCGATCGCATCTACGGCTATGGATGATTCCAGAGCATAAAGTTGCACGGGGATAATTTCGGGAAGCCCAGCGGAATTAGATACGTGTCATCTGATCCGACGGTGGGAAAATACAGGTATATGACATCAACGGCTGAAGATGATTCCGGAGCTCATACTTGCACGGTAGATAAGACCCAAGCGCTTGGCAGAATCGAGTACGTGTCTTTCAATCTGACAGCGAGAAATAAGAGTCGATTTCATCGACAGTTGGAGATGACTCCGGAATGGAGACTTGCACGAAGGTTATGACCAGAGACCCCGGGCATAATTAATTATGTGGCGCTTAATCTAACGGTTAAAAAATCAAAGCCGAGATGGATCAATGGTTACAAATGAGTCCGGAGTGTGCAAACGCACGGCAGATAAAGGTAGAAGGTGGTCGCGGAATATAAACCGCTGTCCATGCGTCGAATTGTGGCATACTCTAGAGGCTAAAGTGGTTTCGTGCAAACCGCCGAAGGAGCGCTCCGGAGTGGGGCCTTATAAAAGGAAGGTTGACTTGTCCCGTGGGTATTTTGTTGATTGGCTCCGACGAGTGAAAAGGACTTGCAGTTTCATCAACTTTTGATTGTCAGTTTCAAGCACACCGAACACATGCCTCTACAGTTAAACAGGTAAAGGTTGAGCCCTGTAGTTTGTTCGTCTGAATTGCCATTATCAATCAAGTTATGGATAAGGGGGAGGAATTACAGAGTGGTCGTGTTATAGACAATAAAGAGGATTATATAGTCGACAGAGACAGGGGTGTATGTGACCATTTCCTGTCTATTGGAAGCGTGTCCGTTAGTAAGGAAAGATTGTGGTATTACAACTCGCAGGGAAATGATGTATTGAATGTATGCAAATCCTTTTTGTATTACTTCACCCTTGAACAAACCCTCCATTTCCCAGAGTTCGCAGAATGGTGTGCTGTTAACTACTCCCCGTCTCAGATAATTATCGTCAGTCAATCCACGTCCCGAATTCTTTGTAAAGTCAATGCTACAGTCATCCATGAAAACCTCAATTTACCTGAAAATTACCCGGATAGTCGTGAGGCAGTAAATGAGTCAATCCTTGCTGAATTTTATAAGAAGTGTGAGACTGAAACCCGTTGCCAATTCCTGTCAAGTGTTCTAAAAAATGGTCAATCTTTAGATGGTTTTTTCTTACCTTACCCTGTACATATTTTTAAAAGTGAAGTCCAATTAGTTATTTCTTTGGTTTGCCAAATATTAGGTTTTGATGATGATTGTCGCGTGGGCGAGGTCATCCTTGGTTTTTTATTGAGAATAAGTTCCTTAGACTCCGAGTCTCAGTCAATTTCGGTGTTTAGCCTAGATGAATACCTTGCTGAAGCAATCCATCTTCAGCTAAGTGAGTTTCCAAAGGTTCGGTTTTTTAGGTTCCAGACCTACCTGTTCAACATGCTGTTATGTTCCAATGTCACTGAACTCCAATTTTTGAATACTATCTGTTCTTCTGATTTGCCCAAGCAAATCAACATGTTCGAGTTTGCTAATTCGATTATGTCAGAAATGTATAGAATGTTGTTTGATGAAGAATTGCCTCGTGTTTTGGACGAAATGAAATGTTTGATGTAGTCCTCACCCGAGGACCGAATTGGAGACTGGTTCCTACATAAAGACTCCACTGTGTTAAGGATATATGGATTTACAGGGCATCCGTATAAGTTACCTGCTTTCTTAACCCCAAGGATTTTTGCTTTGGAATTCATGAGACAAAGGCTGCAGTTTGAAGAAGAGCATTTTGGTGCTTTCAAAAAATCTTCAAACATTAAATTCCCACTTAAGGTTGGCTCTTTCATTTTTAAAAGTAAAGGCGCCTTGGTGTTCATAGAGAAATTGCTGGAGAATCCGGATTTCCAAAAGGAGACAAAGATAAATTACGATCCCCACCATGTAATCTCCTTGAGGAAGCAGGCCAACAATTGCCCCAAATCAGCCTTCCTCTAGTTCTTTAAATGTAGAAAAAGGAAAAGAACTACAAAAAGAGCCTTTTGTAAATAAAGAGGTTGAAATGATGTGCAAAGAGATAAAGTAATAAAGAAGGCGACTCCGGTTGATGTGGAAAAGATTAGTGCTGGTTTTAATTTACAAAATGAGCTTTCAAAGCTAAAAATCTCTGTTCCATTTAATGAATTGTTGAGAAATACTGAATACAGGAATACTATCACAAAAATGGTCAAAAACCAAGGAGAATGGCAGTGTGACATTTTAGAATTGAATGATGATAATCCCGCTATTTCATTTGGGTCAAAAGTTGAAAATTTAGAAGGGGAAGAAGTTCCCCCTTTCTATTTAAGTCTAAATGTGCATGATAAAGTGGTCCATAATGCTATGCTGGACTCAGGCGCATCACATAATCTGATGCCTAAGGGAGTGGTAGAAAGTCTGGGATTGGAGGTAACAAGACCTTATAAAGATTTGTATTCTTTTGATTCTAAAAGAGTGAAATGCCTTGGATTAATCAAAGACATGGTGGTAACCCTAAACAAATTGCCTTTTAAAACTATAGTTATGGATGTGGTAGTGGCAGATATCCCACCAAAGTTCGAGGTATTGCTGTCAAGATCCTGGACTTCCAAATTGAAAGGCAGTTTGCAGATGGATATGTCGTATGCCACAATTCCTGTTCAAGATGGGAACAGAAGACTATATAGTGAAAAGAGAACTCCATATGTAGTAAGCAGTCAAGACAAACCTGGAATTCATCACATTTATGCTGTTGATACCGATTTGGGGTCCTCCATTTTCTTCAATGATGCTGTTCCACATGATGTAGAGGAGGATTTGCAGAAGAAGTCTGAAGAAAATAGGGAAAAGGAAGTGATAGAACAGGATGCTTTGGAAGCAAAGCAAAAAACAGAAGGACAGTGGATTATGTACTTTGATGGATCTGCTGCGAAAGTAGGTGCTGGAGCAGGAGTATACATAATCTCTCCTATTCAGGGGGATTTCAAAGCCCTATCATACAAGTTGACATTTGAGTGTACAAATAATGTGGCAGAATATGAAGCTCTATTATTGGGATTGCATGCTTTGAAAGATTTAGAAGCTCAAAAGATAAAGATCTTAGGAGACTCTGAGTTGGTAATAAATCAAGTCAATGAAAGCTATCAAACCAGGCATCCTCGAATGAGGGCTTACAGAAATGAAGTGTGGGATATGCTTGGTAATTTCTTTATGGAGCATACAATTCAGGTGATTCCTAGACATGAAAATTTGGTAGCTGATTCTTTAGCTGTGGCCGCTGGAAAATTTGAAACACCTGCTGCTGGTCAGAGGGAATACCAGGTGGAAATTGTGAATAGACCATCTATTCCTGACAACTCTAAATATTGGCAAGTGTTTGAAGACGATATGCAGATCCGAAGATTCCTAGAACTCTCAGAAGAATTTGTGAATACTCCTATTGACACTGAGAATGACAATGACGAGAGCACTCAAGAGGATGTAGAGCTTGAAGAGGAAGGGAATAGTACTGAAAGATTGAAAGAGACCTTAGGAGGTAAGGATATCATCCAATTGAAAAATAATTTCATACCAAGAGGACTAATCCATTTAGAAAAGCTCTTTGATCAGAATGATGTGGCTAAAAATCCAAAAGTGAAGCCTGTTGATGATGCTATCGAAGACAAAAATATTGGTACCACAGAAAATCCTAAGATTGTGAAATTGTCCAAAAAAATACCAGAAAAAGAGAAAGAAGAGTATGTGAAATTAATGAAAAATTATACAGATGTTTTCGATTGGAGTTGTGAGGATCTCAAGGAATATGATATTCAATCATACAACATACCATTCCTATAAAGCCTGGGGAAAGGCCTTTTAAACAGAAGCTCAGAAGAATAAATCCTAAGCTGCTGCCTATTATTGAGAAAGAAATCAAGAAGCTATTTGATGCTAAAATCATTGTAACGCTGAGGTTTTCAAAATGGGTTGCAAACTTGGTTCCTGTTAGAAAAAAGAATGGAGAGATAAGATTGTGCATAGATTTCCGCAACTTGAATAAAGTTTCCATGAAAGATAATTATCCTCTACCCAAGATGGATCAAATACTGCAGCAGGTGGTGGGAGCTGAAAGAATTTCAATGCTGGATGGTTTTTCTGGGTATAATCAAATCAAGGTGTTACCTGAAGATTAGGAGAAGACTGCTTTTACTACACCTTGGGGCACCTTTATGTATGCAAAGATGCCTTTTGGTTTGATGAATGCAGGGGCCACTTTCCAACGAGCTATGGACATCGCTTTTGCAGGGGAAATTGGAAATTTTGTGGTGATCTACATGGATGATATCACAGTTTACTCGAAGTCTGACAAAGAACACCTGCGTCATCTGGAGAAAGTGTTCATGAAATGTAGGAGGTTTGGTATATCGTTGAATCCCAAGAAGTCAAATTTTGCTCTGGAAGAAGGAAAACTGCTGGGCCATATAATATCAAAAGATGGCATAAAGATTGATCCTGAGAGGGTAAGTGCAATTCTGAAGGTAGGAGAGCCTAGAAGCAAAAAGGAGATACAGTCTTTCTTGGGGCAAGTGAATTTTCTAAGAAGGTTTGTACCCAGTTTTGCTGAGATCCTAATGAACATCACCAATATGTTGAAAAAGGGGCATGAAATAAAATGGAATGCTGAAGCTAGAAAGTCTTTTTGGGAGATCAAGAAGGCAATTTCAGAGGCTCCTGTATTAGTGAGCCCAGATTTTACTAAGGATTCTTCAGTGTTTTCATATGCTTCAGAATATACTATAGTAGCTGTTTTACTGCAGAAAAATGACGAGAATATGGAACAGCCCATAGCATTCTTCAGCAAGATGTTGAGGGATGGTGAATTGAAATATGACATTATGAAGAAACAAGCCTATGCTTTAATTAAATCGTTGAAAGATTTCATAATATATATTTTACATTCACATATAATTGCCCATGTTCCATCTGCTGCAGTAAAAGGAATCCTGACTCAACCAGATCTAGAAGGCAGAAGAGCAAAATGGATTGCTACATTGTTGGAGTATGATATTGAAATAAAGCCTACCAAATTGATTAAAGGGCAAGGATTAGCTAAAATGATGGCTAATTCCAATTGTGAAGCTTTGCAAATTAATTTCCTTTCTCATCAAGCTAATCAATTGGACATGGAGATAGATGTAATGGTTGATTTTGTGGCATCTCCATGGTATTCTGATATTGTATATGTCCTCCAAAATTTGCAAGTACCAGAAGGATTAAGTAAATCAAGAGCGAGATCTATAAAGTTAAAATCTGCTAAATTTTGCATCATAAATCGATATCTTTATTGGAAAGACCCTGGAGGAGTGTTGCTGAATTGTCTTTTGGAAGATGAAGCTCAGCAAATTGCCAAAGAATTTCATCAGGGAGACTGTGGCGGACATCATTCTTGGAAAGTGACTGCAAACAAAATCCTAAGGGCCGGTTATTATTGGCCTACGTTATTTTCAGATGTGTATAAAGAAATCAGTAAATGTCATCAATGCCAAATTTTTGATGGTAAGAGAAAAGTATTGCCTCTCCCTTTGAATCCAATAACAGTTGAGGATCCTTTCCAGCAATGGGGTTTGGATTTTATTGGTGAAATAAACCCCAACTCATCAGGTCAGCACAAGTGGATTTTGATAGCTACAGACTATTTTACTAAATGGATAGAAGCAATTCCTACCAGGAGAGCCACTGAAAATGTGATCATGGATTTTCTTGAAGAGAACATATTGGCTCGATTCGGGTGCCCAAAAAGGATAGTAACAAATAATGCGGCTGCTTTCAAATCCAGGAAAATGATTAATTTTTGTCATAAGTATCACATAAGTCTCAATCATTCAACTGCTTATTATCCTCACGGAAATGGGTTAGCTGAATCTTCAAATAAGAGCTTAGTAAGGATCATCAAGAAGCTGTTGGAGGATAATAAGAGGTCCTGGCACACCAAACTAAAATATGCTCTATGGGCCGACAGGATTAGCACTAAAAGAGCAATCGGCATGTCTCTGTTCCAACTGGTGTATGGGGCTGAAGTGGTTTTTCCAGCATCATTAGGGGTACCAGTTATGAGATATTTCCAAGATCAGCAAGAAAAACCAAATCACATTCAACGAAGAATAAATTAGATTATTGAGCTGGAAGAACGAAGAAATAAGGCTTATGACAAAGTACAGTCACATCAGGAGAAAATGAAAAATACCTTTGACAGAAGAATCAAAGAAGAGCAGTTTCAAATTGATGACCTGGTTTTAAAGTGGGATGCTCCTAATGAAGACAAGCATGGAAAATTTGATCCTATGTGGGTAGGACCTTACGTTGTGGCTGGATACAGAGGGCAAAATGCATTTCTGCTGGAATATACAAATGGGGTTCTTTTGGAAAGCAACCCTGTAAATGGACGATATCTGAAACACTACCTATCCTGAGGGAGAAGGTAAAATTTGTATCATAGACTATACATATTTATTTTTCTTTACAAGTCAATATGAATGGTAAGCCGAGTGTTTTTGAAGCTCGCAGTGAAAGCCCTAAGATTCAGGAGGCATACCATTCCTTTTCTAAAAATACATAAAAATGATATATCTATGAAAAGCAAGAGATGAGTTTTATACAAGTTATTATGCAAAACCAGAAGAAGGCACCTGGTCTACGAGTTCTTTGATACCTCACAGGGAGGATATCATCCCCAGATGGAGCCAGTTGTTAACACATCTATTTAGCAGGAGGATGAAAAGACCATAAGGAAGGAGAAACAATAGTGGCTTGTCAAACTTTGGTTAAATGGTATGATATAAGAGTACGATGAGCAATGAAAAATGATGAAGTGTCAAAAGATGTAATGATGCGGAGTGAAGAGTCGAAGATCAACGGTCTACACTATGTCCACTCTCCAAAGGTGCAAGGAAGATAAATTATATATGGGCATTTAATAGGATACAGAGATCAACGGTTGTTGATTCGGCTTGAAGAGATCCACGACCCGTATAAGTTCCGCTTTTTTAACATGCGCAATGGTTAAAACAATGGAGCCTAGCGGAATTAGATACATGCCACCCAATCTGACGGCTGACAAATCATGGTCGATCGCATCTACGGCTATGGATGATTCCGGAGCATAAAGTTGCACGGGGGATAATTTCGGGAAGCCCAGCGGAATTAGATACGTGTCATCTGATCCGACGGTGGGAAAATACAGGTATATCACATCAACGGCTGAAGATGATTCCGAAGCTCAGACTTGCACGGTAGATAAGACCCAAGCGCTTGGCGAAATCGAGTACGTGTCTTTCAATCTGACGGCAGGAAATAAGAGTTGATTTCATCGACGGTTGGAGATGACTCCGGAATGGAGACTTGCACGAAGGTTATGACCAGAGACCCCGGGCAGAATTAATTATGTGGCGCTTAATCTAACGGTTAAAAAATCAAAGCCGAGATGGATCAATGGTTACAAATGAGTCCGGAGTGTGGAAACGCACGGCAGATAAAGGTAGAAGGTGGTCGCAGAATATAAACCGCTGTCCACGCGTCGAATTGTGGCATACTCCGGAGGCTAAAGTGGTTTCGTGCAAACCGCCGAAGGAGCGCTCTGGAGTGGGGCCTTATAAAAGGAAGGTTGACTTGTCCCGTGGGTATTTTGTTGATTGGCTCCGGTGGATGAAAAGGACTTGCAATTTCGTCAACTTTTGATTGTCAGTTTCAAGCACACCGAACACACGCCTCTACAGTTAAACAGGTAAAGCTTGAGCCCTGTAGTTTGTTCGTCTAAATTGCCATTGTCAATCAAGTTATGGATAAGGGGGAGGAATTACAGAGTGGTCGTGTTATAGACGATAAAGAGGATTATATAGTCGACAGAGATAGGGATGTATGTGACCCTTTCCTGTCTATTGGAAGCGTGTCCGTTAGCAAGGAAAGATTGTGGTATTACAACTCGCAGGGAAATGATGTATTGAATGTATGCAAATCCTTTCTGTATTACTTCGCCCTTGAACAAACCCTCCATTTCCCAGAGTTCGCAGAATGGTGTGCTGTTAACTACTCCCCGTCTCAGAGAATTATCGTCAGTCAGTCCACGTCCCGAATTCTTTGTAAAGTCAATGCTACAGTCATCCGTGAAAACCTCAGTTTACCTGAAAATTACCCGGATAGTCGTGAGGCAGTAAATGAGTCAATCCTTGCTGAATTTTACAAGAAGTGTGAGACTGAAACCCGTTGCCAATTCCTGTCAAGTGTTCTAAAAAATGGTCAATCTTTAGATGGTTTTTTCTTACCTTACCCTGTACATATTTTTAAAAGTGAAGTCCAATTAGTTATTTCTTTGGTTTGCCAAATATTAGGTTTTGATGATGATTGTCGCATGGGCGAGGTCATCCTTGTTTTTTTTTTTGAGAATAAGTTCCTTAGACTCCGAGTCTCAGTCAATTCCGGTGTTTAGCCTAGATGAATACCTAGCTGAAGCAATCCATTTTCAGCTAAGTGAGTTTCCAAAGGTTCGATTTTTTAGGTTCCAGACCTACCTGTTCAACATGCTGTTATGTTCCAATGTCACTGAACTCTAATTTTTTAATACTATCTGTTCTTCTGATTTGCCCAAACAAATCAACATGTTCGAGTTTGCTAATTTGATTATGTCGAAAATGTATAGAATGTTGTTTGATGAAGAATTGCCCCGTGTTTTGGACGAAATGAAATGTTTGATGTAGTCCTCACCCGAGGACCGAATTGGAGACTGGTTCCTACATAAAGACTCCACTGTGTTAAGGATATATGGATTTACAGGGCATCCGTATAAGTTACCTGCTTTCTTAACCCTAAGGATTTTTGCTTTGGAATTCATGAGACAAAGGCTGCAGTCTGAAGAAGAGCATTTTGGTGCTTTAAAAAAAATTTCAAACATTAAATTCCCACTTAAGGTTGGCTCTTTCATTTTTAAAAGTAAAGGCGCCTTAGTGTTCATAGAGAAATTGCTGGAGAATCTGGATTTCCAAAAGGAGCCAAAGATAAATTACGATCCCCACCATGTAATCTCCTTGAGGAAGCAGGCCAACAAGAATAAGCCATTTGATCACCAGTCTATTGAGGGGTTGGCTGAAACAACAAATTTGTTGCAGTTCACTGAGATATCAAAGTCTGATGAAGATTCCCATACTGTACCTGTCACAACATCCCAAATAGCAGAGGGTACTAGTATTGTGATTAAGAGAACTCTGTCTGAAATCGAAAGTATGGAAATTGACGAAGATAGATCACATAAAAAGGTAAAGTTGTTGCAGGGTGGTGAAATTTTAAATGAAGAAATTTCTGATGGTTTCAAAAAGGTTGCTCTAGTTCCAATGAAGGTTGTGCAAGTAAATTAGTTTTCTTTTAAAAATGTAGATGGTTGTGTAGATGGTTCAGAATCAAGCCCGGTCTTTAAGTCAAAAGAAGAGCTCAAAGCTAGTTACATGGAGAAAAGAAAACAGTCTCTGGAAGAGACGAGAAATTTGCTCCCGCGAGTAAGAAGTTTACACAGCCCAAAAACTTCTCTTGTTTCTGCTAGAGATGCCGAAAGAAATACATTCAAATTGGCCATGGTAAATGACAAAAAGATGTCAGAAATGGAGATCCGGTTGGATAAGATCAATATGCCAGATAAGATACAACTTCACAAACAAACCAGTGATATCATTTACTCAGACCTGTTACAGGCCATGATAAGAATAAACAAATTGCAAAGTCTGGTAGATAAGTTAGAGATCCAATTGAAACATGAAAGAGTTGAGAATAAGGCAAATGCCATCCAGATCAAAAAGCTTCAAACATATATTGTCAGTTCATATAATACCCAGGCAGTCAAGAGAATGCTAGAAGAAAAAGATAATGCTCTCCAAGTGTTAAAGAAAAAATTGAAAATCCTAGGTTCTGAGCATGTTCAGTCCTCTGAGTTATTGGCTCTACAAGAAGAAAAAGACAAAATCCATCAAGAGATGATGGAGTATAAAGGGAGAGCTGTTGAGTTACAGGAAGAAAAAGACAAGTGGGATGCCGAATGGAATGAACTGTTGTCTCAAATTTCCTTAATGAGAAAAGATCAAATTGACGAGAAGGAAATTATGGAGGAGTTAATGAGTCAAACTCCCACTGGTGAAGACTTGTCCATTGTGAATATCGAGAAGCCATTGGATGATTTTTCTGCGGATGATTTGTTGGTGCCTATGTCCCAGGTTAGTTTAAAAGATGAAGAAATTAAAGAGCTGAAGACAGAGAATACAAAGATCAAGGCTGAGTTCGCTAAAATAAATGAAAGTAAAAATAAAATATTACAGGACAGAAATCAGCTGCAGAAAAAGCTAAATGAATTGAAGGAGAAAAACATAGGTAAAGGTCCCCTGCAAGGATCAAAACACATTATTTGGGACACGTTATCTATTGAAATTACCAAATTTAGGCATTATCTGAATTTCATTGATGATCAGAATATTTTGATCAATTTGGCCCACCAAAGATTAAAGCTAGTGAATGAACACATGGGAAAAAGACCTCTCACCACAGCTCGAAATGCGTTGAACTTTTTAAACTCATTGACATATCAAAAATTACATGATTTGGGGATAAAAGACAGGATATCCATATTGCTGTGGGCTAAGAAATTTATTCACAAACATCATTTAATGAAGACGGTCCAAGACAGAACGGATGAAATGGTTACACAGGTCAATAACTTCAAGCAGGATTTCAAGGAGCTATTTGAGGACGACCTACCTTCTTTTTGGGACAAGGAGGGACGGATGTTCTCTCAGGAGCATTATCACAGCTTGCTAGTTTAGAATCGCATGGACCACTCTAAATTCGATGACTTGGAAAAGGGCTTAACAGGAAAAGCTATTGTGGAAAAATTAATAGAGGATTTCGAACTGGATGAAGACATAGAGCTGACTGGATGAAGACGTTTTACCAAGCTGATTTTTACTTTATGATCTGTTAGGATTGGAGCAGTAATTTATTCCTAGAAGTTAGGGATTTAGTTACAAGACTCTAAATTAAGCCGATCATTCAGTTGTGAATCTTCTTGGAAGATCTATTATTTTTGTATATATTGGCATCTTTTTTATGAGATGGAGGTTGGAACCCATTGTGTTGTGGAATGATTTTGGAGAACATATCTATTTTTGAATAACAAAGTGAATGCATGAAGGTTTACCAGAGATTCCTGTATCATTGATATTACAGTCTGTGCTTCTTTCTTTATGTGATTGTATTTCCCCAGTGTAACACTTCATTTTGTTTCTTCTTCGTATCTGAAATACAGTGTTGGGTGATTAGAATTCATATGTTTATGCTCTAGTCATCATTTCAGATATTTTATACATTTTCTGCTAAAGTTGATACAGAATTCATCTTTGATGCTCTGTGTTAATGGACTGTTTCCTTGTCTCTTCTGTTTCACCTGGATCAAATTGAACGACTGTGATGATGTGATTATCTTGCCTTTGATGAATCTTGTGTATATGTCTTTGTGATATCTTTATATGTATGTGACTCCATGCCCAATGGTTATGTGATTGTTTCAGCCATACATACAAATATTTAATGTTGTTTTATTTCTGGTCCTGTTAAATCTGTATTGAGAGATCCCTCTCTGGAAAAGAATACCAGTTTCTTTCTAAAGTGGTTTTTGCTGTTACCTTGGAGTTTACCTTTTACAACCTGGGTACATTCTGAGTGCTAACAGCACCATTAGTAAATGGCAGACCTGCAAACTTCTTCCAAGCTACCGGGGGTCTTCGGCAGGGCTGTCCTTTGTCGCCCTTCTTGTACATTCTTTTGGCAGACTCTCTAAGTAGGAAGATAACTGTAGGAAAAAAGTGATGGGCTTCTGCCGGGTATAATTTCAGCAGTTGGAGTAGAAGCTATCAACCATGCTCTCTTCCCAAATGACACCTTGCTCTTGGGAGGGGCTTCCTTAAAAATGGCAAGAGTCTTCTCTGAAATTATGCATCAATTCTGCATTATTTTAGGGTTTCTATCAATAACCGTAAGAGTGCAGTTTTCGGTTGGAATACAGATCAACCTAAAATGGATAAAATTTTGCGGATCCTAGGTTTTGAAGGATATGCTTCTTGGGACAAGGTCAAATATCTGGGTCTACCTTTAACCTTGGGTCAAAATAATGCTTCTCTATGGATGGAAATCATTAATAATATTAAAGCAAATATTGTTTTGTGGGGAGGTCATTGGCTTACAAAGGCATGCAAAGTTACTTTGATCAAGTCAGTTATCTCTTCTATTCCTCTTTACCAATCTTATTTTCTCCTGGTGCCAAAAGCTATTGCGGATCATATTTCAAAATTGCTTAGAGACTTTTTATGGAGAGGTGGGAAAGGAAATCAAAACCGCATGCACCTAGTTAAATGGGAAATTGTAACAAGACCAGTTTATGAAGGAGGACTGCATCCTGTTAGTCACCTATTCTGGAAAAAATACCTTCATGGAGGAACATTAAGAAATCTTCAATTGGCAAATACCCCAAAAGGACACACTATCTAGAATTTGTGTAGAAAAGGGATCGATTTTTTTGTCCAAAATCTGTATTCAATCCCAGGTAATGGCAAGCATACTCTTCTGTGGGATGACAAAATTAATGGTCACACTCCATTAAAGTTTGATGAATCTATTTATGATATAAAAAATTGGCTGATTACTAAAGGAATTAACAATCTGGGTGATATAACCATTTGGGATGCGAATGGAAGTTATATCGCTTGGTCCCTTCCCTCAACATCATATCGTGACCCTCCAATTTGCTTTGCTCAACAAATTTTGCTAGTTGACAGGTTGAATGGAATGGCTCCACTTCACCGTATGTGCAGAGATTCATGGGGATGGGGAATAACTGGATCTTATACGAATGCTAATGGGTACAATCTATTGCAGATTTCATCACAGTCAACTTCGGGCTCTCTAGGCACCCACAACGCAACTCTGTGGAAAATGGTGTGGAACATGCCCAACGTTCCAAAAATTAAAAAAATTATTTGGACATTAATGCAACATAAAATATTTACAGGAGAAAACTTGATTAAAAGGGGTTTTTTTGGACCATATAGGTGTTGCTTCTGTCATCAAGCTGATGAGTCTACAGCTCACATTTTAGTCGACTGCGATTTTGCTCAAAAAGTCTGGCCTTTTGTTTTGAGTGGGTTGCCTTACTCTTTTTTTCCTTTAAATGTTGAACTTGTTACTCTTTTTAAAAATTGGCAGTCAAGGTATCCCGATGTTATTCCTTCCAGTCATGATTGGAGAAAAATCTAGCAAGCTATTCCAAAATTTATTTGGTGGAAAATTTGGTTGGCTAGAAATGATTTGATCTTTAACAATGAAATACCGAAACCAGAATTTGTAGCATCAAAAGCTAAGGCTTTTCTTTTGGAAGCAGTAGGAAATCTTCAATTAGTTGGTGCTAATTTAGAAGCTGAACACATTTGGCTTGGTTTGAAGTCAATTGATAAAACCCAGAAGAGTTTAAGTAGACATGTTATTAAACCATTTTGGCAGGTCAGACTTTCAGAAAAGGAATTTTCAGATTCATGGCAATCAAAAAATAAAGCCTCGATATTTTTTGATGGAGTGTCAAAAGGAAACCCAGGGAAAGCTGGGGCAGGGGGATTGATTTTCTATCTAGGAGGGAAACTAGAAACTAGTTTTAGCTGGGAAATTGGGCAAACTACAAATAACCAGGCATAATTATTTGCTCTTCTAAAATCTTGTCAACTTGCAAAACAAGCAGGTCATAATAAGTTGCAATTCTTTGGAGATTCTGAAATCATCATCAAAATTTTAAATTCTGAATAAATGTTCAATTCCCTTAGCCTGAATGTGACCATGCAACGGTTGCACTACATTTTGATTGATTTTGATTCAGTTACCTCTTTCCACATTCTTCACAATTTGAACAAGCAGGTAGACCTCAAAGCCAATCAGGGTTGTCTTCTTCCTCTAGGAATGTTAAGTGTGAATGAAGGATCTTGTTTATCGCATCCCATTCTGTGATAAAAGTCTTTTGGATGTAAGGCACTGTATTTTTTTTTGGAAATTTTTGTAATTGGGTGAAAGCTCTATCTATTCTTTATGAATAAATAAAATAAAAGAATAAATAAAAATTAATTGTTTTGGTTAAAAACAAAAGTGTATGGAATCAAGGATAGCTTTCTTTTGAATCATTGGGTCTCAAAGATAATCGAAAGGATAGCTAGGAGAACTACCAACTTATGTTCATTCAAAACCATATTCAGGTCTTAGGTAGGCAGATGCATTGAAATGGCTTTACAATCTCGAAGATGGTTTCTACACAACAAAGCTTGGGTACAATTCTATTTTCTCTTTGAAGGGGAAGAATAAATGGCAACACATTTATTCCTAGAATGCCACTTCTCTAGGACGGTTTGGAAGGAGGTTGAAAGGGTATTAAAGGATCTAGATCTATGGTTAGGGCAAGTAGTTGGTTCATGTTTTAGGAGTTATTTCACAATATTTGATCTAAGCACTTTTAGAGCTCTACCACTATTAATTGCATGGGGCATTTGAATACTAGAAACATAGTCATTTCAAGGAACAAGTAATGCTTCCTTTTTAGGTTGTTTCATTGCCCCTATCCTTCTTTGAATCCTATCACCCATAGTATATTTCAATGCTTGTGAGATTGGTAGCTCCTTTGTCCATTGATGAGGTTCGACCATGTGCATTCTTCGATGGGGCTAGTTAAGAGAATAATTAAAAGAGTGACTTTGGCTTTGTTTTATTTCTGTCAAATATCAATTTCTCCAGGGGAAAGGATGTTTAGGGCCTAGCACAAACAATTTGGATAAATTCAAAGGCATATTATATTTACTTAAGAAAGCATATAGGTATGGCATCCAGGACTTGTAGGTGTTTGGGGACTCGTAGTTGGTTATAAATAACATGTTATGTCTAGTGGAGATCAGGAATAATGGCCTGATTTATTTAGGGGACCAATTGAAGATGACCAAAGAGTCCTTTCTTTCTGTATAATTCATGCATATCTTTAGAGAGTCAAACACAATTGTAGATGACAAACACAATTGTAGATGATCTGTCAAAACATAGCTTATCTATGCATATTGGCCTCCTGATGCTAAAATAATTTCAAGGGGGAACCTCTTTTCCTCCTTTGGAGATTCCTTTGCTTACTATTTGAGAATTGAACTAATATTTGAGTGTTTTTGGATTTCTGTTATGGCATACTTCCAGTTGCAGTTGGATTTGTTATACTCTTAGAATCCTTTAAAGACTTTTGATGGTCGATCTTCATTTTTTTTAATCGAGCACTGAATAATGTAATTTCTAATCATCATTTGAATGGAAATACATTTTTTTATTGGCTTTATATATGTATATGTATATGTATATATGTGTGTGTGTGTGTATTTTCCAAATGGAAAATATCTACCATTCTAAATAAAGAATGGTTGTGAACTGTTCTTGTAGAACTTTCATTACTGAAGACTCAAAATCTTCTTTTCATCATACATATTGACATAATTTACAAAATTGCAAAAAATCACCTTGTTATACCATAGTTTGTTCATGTTCTTGATCCTTTATACATCTTCTGTTAACATTCTTGAATTTTTGAATTTAATTCTCTAAATTTTCCTCTGTTTCCAGCTTGCCTGGCTCCAGTAGGAGAGCTAGCTTGCACACTCTGTCGACTTCTGTGTTCAACTCCCTGTAGATGTGTGATATGTATATATATATATATGACTAAATTAGGCAGTCTTGCCAAGGGTAGGAGCCACTAGATCCTGGAAGTGTTGGTCGGGGTTGGTTTTGATCGACCCACTTGCACCAATTAATCACGATAAACGGCTCACCAGCCTAATATTTCTTTACATACAAGGGATCCCAAGGAGCAAATGTTCTCGACGAGATTCAAACACGGGTGGGGAGCACAATAACCAAATATCCCAACCACCCGAGCTACGCCTAATGGCCATACATATATACATATATACATATATACATATATACATATACATATATGTATATATGTCTATGTGTGTATATATGTATGTCCATTGGGCATAGCTCGGGTGGTTGCGATATTTTGTTATTGTGCTCCCCACCCATGTTTGAATCTCGCCGAGGACATTTGCTCCCTAGGATCCCTTGTATGCAATGAAATATTAGGCTGGTGAGCCATTTATTGTGATTAATTGGTGCAGGTGGGTCGATCAAAACCAACCCCGACCAACACTTCCAGGATCTAGGGGCTCCTACCCTTGGCAAGACTGCCAAATTTAGCCAAATGGCCAAATTCTGGTCCAAATATTGCCTTCCCGCAATATTACCTCTGCAAACGTTGTTCCGCAACAAAGTTTCCACAGTCGGGTTGTGGGATGGGGGATCACACATGCCCAACGTTGCACTCCACAACTTCCGTTCCGCAACGTCCTTTCCGCAAGCGGGTTGCGAGATGCCCAAATGAATTTTCAAAGTCGCTCCCACCTGTAACTTCCTTCACGCAACTTTTGCGGGTCGCCGCTAATTTCACTCTGCAACTCCTTCCCCACAAATTTCAACCGTCCGATCTTCTCCTACGGAATCGATCTCCGTCGTCCGTTCTCTGCAAAAACTGGTTAATCACATAAAACCTAAGTATTACGCCAATTGATCATGGAATCGATCAATCCAGCCTTCAATCCTCCCAATTATTTTAGCCTAACCCTTATATGCATACATCTATCCTCTATTTCAACTCTCCACGCAACAATGTAACACATGAATCAAGATACCCACAGAATCACACATATGTTCAGAAAATCGTCGAAGTCGGCTCTTCATGAATACACATCTAAATCAGTAGATGCATATAGGCTAACAATACTGGAAGCACACAGCGAATTCTTCTATAAAGCAAACAAATAAACACATGGTTCGGATATCTTCTTCAGTCTCTCTCAAAATATTTACAAGTAGAACCAAACATATGTCTGTCCTTTACTCTGTAAATTCAGAATTCTAATGCTAAAGAGTAGAACCCCTCTACCTTCTCTAAACTGTCTATTTAAGCTCATCTACGACCACCTCAACTGAGTGGTCCTACAATTAAAAACAAACGACTTCCAAGCATGATGAAAACATCCTTGTCAAACTCAAATAAGCTTGTGGTTTGATCTCCACGCAGGGAGTCATGATACATAATTGCTCCTACTGGTACTAACAGACAATGAATCAGCAAAACAGATAAATCAAAATATATGCTACAGCATGTGACCAACTCATCGCATTGCTGGCATGACACGATGCTCCTGCATCAGACTCGCAAGGGTGAAAATTTATTAACTCCTGTTCATTAGACCAGCCATAGTGAAACCCCTGGCTTCCAACTCTACAACGCTCATCCAAGTAGAATCCTCTGTTGGTTGCTCTTTCCATTTGACCAAATACTTGAGATAGTCCCTCTTCCTTGTACTCTTTACCACTTTAGTGTCCAGAATGGCCTCAACTTCCAATGGTTGTGCCACATGTATCTACCCCACCCATTGTAAGTCTTCAGTAGGATCTTCACCTTCTATAAAGGTTCCAATGTCGCCTGTTACATAAGGATATAGATCGGCTACATTAAAGCTTGGTGAAATACCCACTCCAGTAGGCATCTCTAACTCATAGGCATTTGCTGAAAATTTTCTAAGTATTCTGCAGGGTCCATATTCTTCATCTTCAGCTTGTTATACTCCCCTTTTGGAAATATGTCTCTCTTTAGATATGCTAAGACCAAATCTCCTACTTCATAGGTCTTCTCTCTTCTTTTGGAATCTGCTCTGGCCTTGTAACTGGTGTTATTCTGTTGTAACCTTGCTTTCACTTGCTCCTGTAGCTCACTGATCATCTTTGCAAACTCCTGTCCATCAACACTCCTTTTCTCCAATTGACTTAAATCACGATATTCACACACCCCTCTTGGATGCATTCCATACAAAATTTGAAATGGACTCATGTGCTTATGTTTGGTGAATCATTATAGGCAAACTCAGCTTGAGATAACACTATGTCCTATTGCTTAGGATTCTCCCCAATCATACTTCTCAACATGTTTCCCAGACTCCTATTAAATACCTCTGTTTTTCCATCAGACTGTGGGCGATATGCCGAACTGAAGTTTAGACTAATACCCAATTTCTTCCACAAGGTCCTCCAGAAATGACTTGTGAACTTCACATCTCTATCTGATACAATGCTTCTAGGTAAACCATGTAATTTTACAACTTCATCGAAAAACAAGTTAGCAATGTGTGTAGCATCACTTGTCTTATAACATGGAATGAAATGTGCCATTTTAGTGAATCTATCGACAACTACAAAGATAGAGTCATGTCCCTTCTAAGTTGTTGGAAAACCCATAATGAAATCCATACTCATAGAATCCCAAGGCCTAGTTGGAATAGGCAATGGTGTATACAATTATGTGTTATGGCTTCTCCTTTTAGCATGCCGGCATACTCTACATCTGCTTACAAACTTCTCAACTTCAGACCTCATCCTTAGCCAAAATAGAAATGGCCCAACTGTCTGAAGGTTTTATCACTTCCAAAGTGACCTGCCATACCTCCATTATGTTTCTCCTATATGAATTTCTCTCTCATATAACACCTTGGTACACACAGTTTACTATTTTTAAAGAATAAACCATCTTGTAGGGTATACTCCATTCATGGCTCTCTTTCCACCTCCACTGGATTCTTATAAGGCCTGTAAGCTTCCTAGAAATTAATGTCAGCTTCATACAAATCTCTCAAATGCTCAAATCCCAAGACTTGGATATGATTTTCTTGCATAATCAACAGTTTCCTACTTAAGGCATCAACTACTTTGTTTGATTGTCCACTAATGTGTTTCAACACAAAGGTAAAGCTCTGTAAGAACTCAACCCACTTGACATGTTTCAGGTTCAACTTAGGTTACTGCATTATATACTGCAATGCATGGTTGTCAGAGTACAACACAAATTCTCTAGGCATCAAATAGTGCCTCCAATGCTTCATTGCTTGAACAAAAGCATAAAACTCCTTGTCATAACATGAATACTTTTGCTTGGAATCATTCAAATTCTCACTGAAATATGCTATAGGGCTGTCCTCCTGACTGAGTATAACTCTGATTGCTACTACACTAGCATCACACTTCACCTGGAAAGGGTGGTTGAAGTCTAGTAACTTCAATACTGGTTGTTCAGTGATTTTCTTCTTCAAGAACTGAAAACTCCTTTCAGCCTCTACTATCCATTGAAATGGTTGTCTATCCTTCTTAATTGTCTCAACGATAGATGCACAAATAGCACTGAAGTTCTTTATAAATTTACTATAGAAACTTGCCAATCCATGAAAGCTTCTTACCTCAAATATATTCCTTGGTGAAGGCCAATCTAGGATTGCTTGCACCTTTTATGGATCCATCTTCAACCCATCTCTTGAGATAACAAAACCCAAATACACTAGCAATGGATTCATAAATGTACACTTCTTTACATTTATCAACAACTTATGTTGT
This sequence comes from Pseudotsuga menziesii, assembly GCA_001517045.1. NCBI lineage: Eukaryota > Viridiplantae > Streptophyta > Pinopsida > Pinales > Pinaceae > Pseudotsuga > Pseudotsuga menziesii. The sequence goes on along the minus strand of LPNX010432968.1, from coordinate 90,273 downwards.
TGCAGACTCTCTAAAACATACCTCAGATGTTTCAGATGCTCTTCTTCTATTTGGCTGAAAACCAAAATGTCATCGAGGTAAACTACCACAAACTTACCTATGAAATCTCTCAAGACACTGTTCATCAATCTCATAAAACTACTTGGTGCGTTGGACAATCCAAATGGTATGACCAACCACTCATACAACCCATCATTTGTCTTGAAGGTTGTCTTCCACTCATCTCCCTCTCTGATTCTGATTTGATGATATCCAACTCTTCAAATCTAGTTTTGAAAAGCACATTGCCCCACTCAGACAATCCATCATGTCATCCATCCTTGGTAATGGAAACCTATATCTGATAGTGATCTTGTTTATTGCTCTAGAGTCAGTACACATCCTCCATTCGCCATCCTTCTTCGGTGTCAGTACTGCTGATACTGCGCATGGACTCAGGCTCTTCTGAACCAACCCCTTGTCCATCAATTCTTGGACCTGTTTCCTCACTTCTTCATTCTCTTGAGGTGTCAATCTATATGCTTCCTTGTTTGGTAAACTGGCTCCTAAAATAAAATCAATTTGATGACTTATATCCCTTCTTGGTGGTAATTCATTGGGTGAATCACACACCATGATGTCGCTAAATTCACCCAGCATCTCCTGAATCTCCTCAGGTAGATCTGTCACGTTAGTCCTCATTATTACCACTCTCGGTTTGCATACCACAGCATAGCTTAACTCTTCCTCCTCAATCTGCTGCAAATATTCTTTCCCTGACAACATCAAAACTTTTGGTGTTGACTGTCCTACTGTACTACCTTCCTGCAAAGGGTGAAGTACATGTCTTATCCCATTCTGCTCAAAACTATGGCAATTACTCCGACCATCATAAGTCACTTTCTTATCAAATTGCCACGGTCTGCCTAACAATATATGACAAACATCCATGGGAATCACATCACACAGAATCTTGTCATTATATGGACCTATTTGGAAATCAACTTCACACTACTCACTTACCAAGATTTGATGTCCCTTGTGTAACCAAGATACTTTGTATGGAACAGGATGCTTTGTCCTCCTCAGACACAACTTCTCCACCATCTCTGTGGAAATAAGATTGTTAGTACTCCCACTGTCAATCACCATCTTACAGCACTTCCCTTGGACTTTACACATGGTCCCAAATAAAAATTTTCATTGAGCACGCTCTACTTGCTCCTTCTCCGGTTTCAACATGACTTTATTCATCATCAAGGATTCTCGTGTCTCTGGAAAAACTTCAGCCAGTTGCGACTGTTCTTACTGTTGCTCATTCTGAGCTACATAGTTTCTTCTCTGCCCTACATCTTCCTTCCCTGGACATTCAAATGATCTATGCCCCAACTGGTTGCATTTGTAGCACCTATAGACAATTCCTTTGTCTCTTCCTCTACCTCTACCTCCTTGGTAAGGTCCTATCTTACTAGAGTAACCTCCTATACCATCCTGATCTTACTGTTAAGAGTTACTGGACTCTTCTCTCTGTGCTCCAAATCTTCCTCTTCCAGTTTCTTGTCCTCATCCTCTGGTTGGACCTCGATCTATATTGAAGCTCTGCTTTCAAGTTATCTTTTCTTCTGCCCTTAAGGCACATTGATACGCCTCCTCCATCGTTCAAGGTGATATCATGTTGATCTCTTCTTGGATATCCATCCTTAGACCATTGACATATTTAGCAGCATTCTCTGCTGATTCTTCCACATATCCTGCCCTTAGGTTCACTTTATAGAACTATTCAGTGTATTCTCTTACTGTTAACGATTTTTGCCTAAGGTTCTACATCTGTCTATAAAGAATTAACTAGTAATCTTTGGGCAAGAACTTAGCCCTCATCTTTGCTACCATTCTATCCCAGCTTCTTATCAAGGGTTTATTCTTCCTTCTTCTTTCGGCTTGCACACTATCGCATCACAAGGATGTGTGTCCTTTCAACCTCGTCACAACTAATTTGACTCTCTTGTCTTCTTCTACTTCATCGTACTTAAAGTACTTATCCAGCTCATTGATCCAGTCAATGAGATGCTCCGCTACGATACTTCCATCATAGGTAGGAAACTCTAGTCTCGGCCTTGAAGTTGCTCCCAGAATGGATCTGAAATATCTTAAATCTGGCGTTTCCTGCATAGGTGCAGCTTCTTCTCTTTACTATTCATCCTCAGGTTCACTCACGTCCCCTGCTTCTGGGTCTCTTCATCTATCCATTTCCATGGCTTCCAGACGTGCCCTTAACTCCCTTATTTCCTCTAGAACTTCTGCGTTCCCTCTTGGTCGACCTCTGTCATGACCTCTTTCTCTTCTAATGCATGCAACCATCTTCTTGCACTAAGCCTCTACAATAACAGTTCTCTTTCACACTGCTATAATCTTACCTCACCAAGCCCTTTTCTGCAATTTGTCTTTTGGTAACACTGGTCCTATATCTAGAACCTCTTGAGCACTCTTCTTTGCTCTTTATAGGCTTCTATTGCTACGCTTCTCTCTCACATGAGCTTAACCCCTCTCTGATACCAAAATTGGTGCAGGTGGATCGATCAAAACCAACCTTGACCAACACTTCCAGGATCTAGGGGCTCCTACCCTTGGTAGGACTGCCCAATTTAGCCAAATGGCCAAATTTTGCTCCAAATATTTCCTTCCCGCAATATTACCTACGCGAACACCGTTCCGTAACTCTATTTCCACAACAGAGTTTCCACAGTCGGGTTGCGGGATGCGGGATCGTACATGCCCAACGTTGCACTCCACAACTTCCGTTCCACAACGGCCTTCCCGCAAGTGGGTTGCGGGATGCCCAAATGATTTTTCAAAGTTGCTCCTGCCCGCAACTTCCTTCGCGCAACTTTTGTGGGTCATGGGATGTGGGATGGTCAACCAACTTTTCAAAATCTCCTCCCCGCAAATTTCAACCATCCGATCTTCTCCTGCGGAATCGTTCTCCACCGTTCATTCTCTACAAAAACTGGTTAATCACAAAAAACCTAAGTATTACACCAATTGATCATGGAATCGATCAATCCAGCCTTCAATCCTCCTGATTCTTTTAGGTTAACCCTTCTATGCATACATCCACCTTCTATTTAAACTCTCCAAGCAAAAATTTAACACTTGAATCAAGAAACCCACATAATCACACAGATCTTCAGAAAATTGCTGAAGTCGACTCTTCACGAATAGACAACTAAATCGGTAGATGCATATAGGCTAACAATACCGCAAAGCACACAACAAATTCTTCTATAAAGCAAACACATAAACACACAGTTCGGATCTCTTCTTCAGTCTCTCTCAAAATATTTACAAGTAGAACCAGACATACGTTTGTCCTTTACTCAGTGAATTCGGAATTCTAACGCTGAAGAGTAGAACCCCTCTACCTTCTCTAACTTGTCTATTTAAGCTCATTTACGACTGCCACAACTGAGTGGTCCTGCAACTAAAAGCAAACAACTTCCAATCATGATGAAAACGTCCTTGTCAAAATCAAATAATCCTGTGGTTTGATCTCCATGCAGGGAGTCATGATATGCAATTGCTCCTATAGGTACTAATAGACAATGACTCAACGAAATAAATAAATCAAAATATATGCCACAACATGTGATGAACTCATCACATTGCTGGAATGACACGATGCTCCTGCATCATTAATGATGCCCAAGTTTATGTATACTTGCCTAGCGAGTATAAGATATTTCCCAAGTGAACGTAGCCATGGTATAAAACTGGGCTTCCATGGTGAACCACTTTTCAATATATATATATATATATATATATTCCAGAAAAAAAACCTTTATTCATTCGAATAACATGGACATCTCCGAAGAGTTTACATTTCTACCTTGCCAGGCTTACATAATTTCTCACCCTTAGCTGTTTGTTCTGTGACTACAAATACTTTCTGATATACAAGAGTTTCAAAACAAAAGTACTCAAAAAATGGACTTGACTCCATCTTTAGCCTCATTGTTGCATTGAATTTTTTTTATTGTCTACATCTTTCCTCTCGAAATAAATTGTTCAGGATCTTTCATGGTGATACTGATGCTCTGAGCCTTCACAACGGATTGTAGAACAAAAGGGACTCTCCTTCTTTAGAGATCTCGCTCTCAATGATCCCTGGTTGTATAGCTAAGGCCTGTTTAGATAGCGTGTCAGCTTCTATGTTGAATTCCTTCTAT
>LPNX010432968.1:16665-82091 GCA_001517045.1 Pseudotsuga menziesii | reverse complement strand
TATATATATATACATGTGTGTGTATATACATGTACACACACACATATATATATATGTGTGTGTGTGTGTGTGTGTGTGTGTAAATTATATGTAAGTAATGAAATATTAGGCTAGTGAGCCATTTATTGTGATTAGCCCTGCAGATTTCTAGCCTAATATATATTATATGTATGTATATATGTATATATATGTATACATTTTTTTTTCTTAGGAAAAAAAACATAATTTTATTTCATCCGAAGAGAGACAAAATTACATTTTGTAGATATGTCACACTGCATATTTGTATATAAGGTTTCAAACCACAAAAATATGCACTGTTACGGCTAGAACCGTAGCGTTCTATCATAGGAGGATACAACCCAGCTGTCCTCAAATTCATAGTACCATATCAAAAGTATCAGTGATCGTTCTATGTAAACAACATCAAGAAAGTTGTCCAAAATTCTATTAAACATTCTTTGTCAAAATCCAATTGTCTTCTGTAAAGACAAGTTTTCCAACCATAGAAGGTAGAAACCGAACATAAATTGTCCATGCCAATCATAACCATACCAAAACTGTAATTCTACAATTTCATTATTGAGGTGCCACCACCTCAATAAAAGGCCTATGATAGTATTCAAATGCGGTATTTCCTAACCGCTCCTTAACCTTTCACAAGCCCGTATCTAGCTGGAGCCCCTCCTTCAAAGCTTAGTCCGCCTGGCAGTTGTTCTCCCTGTAAACATGTGCGCATGTAATCAATTCAAAAGTTTCCATGACATACCAAATAGAAAGTAAAATGTTTTGTAGACTTAAATCTCTGCACTTTTGGGTCCTCTTGATCTAGTTGATCACATTCAAAGAGTCTCTATAAACCTTTAAATTGCTACACCCCTTCTCTGCTGCAAAAATGAGGAGTAATTTTGGATTTAAGAGTTCAGCACGGTTGTTGCTACCCTCACCCAACCTAGCTATCAATTAAAATGAGTGGTTTTCAACCAAATGTAGAATCGCACCCCCCCACAAAGATTATTCTGTGAAGCACCATAAAAAAAAACCCATGGAGAGGACCAATCAATCTCAAGGTTCAATACTTCTCTCTGCTTTGTAACATTGATATGTTTAGGGACTGCATGGGCAATCCCACAGGCCATACTAGCAGTGATTGCCGGTGTGCATAATATGCCATTGAAAATAAGGTTATTCTTAGCCAGCCAAATGCCCCAAGTCACAAGTAACGGAAGAACAATCATATCTTCCATCTTCACAAAACCTTCACCATCTCTCCTAGGCCAGCAGAATTGAAGCCCCTTCCCACTTACACTCCGGTCCCAAACCCAAAATCTTGAAGCATTATTTCCACACCTCCACACAAAAAGGACATTGAAGAAAAAGGTGGACAACCGATTCCCCATCAGCCCGACACAATGCACACCATCCAGGTCTAAAGAAATCCCATTTGTGAAAGTTATCCTAGATGGGGATCTTATTTTCTAATACACACCACCAGAATAATCTGGTTTTGGGAGGACTATGTATTTTCCAAATCTTCTTCCACCACCATTCAATCCTTTGATAATTATCCAGAGAACAAAGTTTATTATAACCCTCCTTTGGAGAATATTTCCTGCAAGGGGCCGAGTCCCAAATGAGTTTGTCCTCCCCCTCTTGAAGCTGAATCTGTGAATGGTATAGTAACCCAATATATTGGTTCAATTCCTCCTCTTCCTGTTCAGGTAAGTCAAAAGTAGATGCCGGACGCCAAGATTGTGACCATCTATTCTCCTATACTAGAGAAGCAAGTTGAAAAAGGTATATCACATCACGTTATCTTAAAGACTCCACCAAAATGTCTGATAGTCTAAACATTCGATTGCAGCCAGTCCATGGGTCCACACCCACCCGCATCCTCTTACCATTTCCAATATTCCAAGCCAGACTATCCTTAATGACATCAAAATTTTTAACAACCGCTTTCCAAATGACCGATCCTCCTCTATGTCACTTGTGAATGTGTCTGACCCAATCCACTACAAAGTCAGGCATGATATACTTCTCAATCATCACCATGGTCCACAAATTATCTGCATGAATCAGACGCCATCCACCCTTGGCAGCCAGAGCTTTTGCAAATAGAAAGATGTTTTTAAGGCCACATCCCCCCAAAGCCTTGGGCAGAGCAATCCTTTCCCATCTGACCCATGGAGACACCGAAACTTTCTTATTCCCACTCCAAAGAAAATGGAAATAGATCTAATGGGATTTCTCCAGAATACCTTTAGGAATCCAAGATAAAGACATCCAATAGACTGGAATTGCTTCCAACACTGCTTTTACAAGAACCAGACGACCCACCTTGGACAGCCACCGGTGACTCCACGATTTTAGACACTTCTCCAATTTTTTGAGCAGCCAAGACCAATCCTTCTTCAAATAGTTGTTTAGTTTCAGAAAACAAAACCCAGGTATTTGAGTCTATCATCCAAAGCTTCCTTGCGGAAAGGGAAAATGTTTGTGGCATGTCTAGATTCCACAACATCCAGTCTATGAAGTGACAAAGTGGATTTTCCAGCATTTATTTCCATGCCAGTAGCGATTGAAAAGAGGGCCAAAACATTAGAAATAGTATTCACATCTTATACAGAACCAGAGCAAAAAATAAGCACATCATCCATGAATAACATATGAGTGGTCTGAAGATACTGAGAAACCGCAATACCGTTCAAATTTCCATCCCTGTGTGCTTCCTTCAGTAATGTGCTCAGTACTTCAGCCACCAGTATAAAAAGTAAGGGGGATAACGGACAACCTTGTCGTAGCCCTCGTTCCGCATGAAAAAAGGGCGAGGCAGCCCCATTAATCAGAACCGAGAAGGTAACAGTTGTTATACAGGTCATAATCCACCTGATAAAAGCAATACCAAATCCAAGGTGAATTAGTAACTTACGAATATATAACCAACTTACCTTGTCATAGGATTTCGAGAGATCAGTCTTAAGTATGCCCCCCTTAATGTTTCTAGTTTTCATACTATGAAGACCTCCCTGTGCCACCCCAATAGCCTCATGGATCTGTCGTCCATCCAGAAAACCAAATTGTTCAGCAGAAATATGTTCAGACAAAATATTCTTCAATCTTCTAGCAATAATCTTCGAGATCACCTTGTAAATACAATTACAAAGAGAGATGGGTCTAAAGTCATGCAAAGATTTGGGATTATCAATCTTGGGAATCAGAGCAATGAAGGTCGTATTGAAACAGGCCAGGATCCTTCTAGTAATACATGTGTCCTCTACCAACTTTAAAATATCATCCCCCAGAAGCTCATAAAGATCTATGAAAAATTCAATGGTCCACCCATCAGGCCCAGGGCTTTTGTTCTTATGAAAACTGTGTAGAGCCTCCTTTAATTCCTATTCATATACTTCTTCCATTAAAGATAAGTTTTCCTCCTCCCCCACAAAACCAGGAGAGACCTGTGCAATACACATAATCTCCACAATGGACACCACCTCTAGTGTCCTAAATAAATTCTGAAAATGTTCAACCCTTGTCCCTGCCATTCCATCAAAAGATTCATGTCGCCTGCCCCTATCATCCTCCAAACTCCAAATGATATTAATAGTTTTCCTTCCCTTGGCATAAGCATGAAAAAAATTGGTATTTTCATCCCCATATTCAAGCCATATAGCCCTACTCTTAAGTCTCCAAGTCTCCTCCCTATCCAATAGAATTGCATTCCTTTTACCCTGCAGCCTGACTAATGAATCTTTGTCTGCATGATTCAACATGCCCCCACCATCTGATTCCATGGTATCTGAAATTTCCTGCACAATCTGTTTAAGCTCGAGCTCTTCTCTGCTTCTTTTATCTGTAGCCTATCTTTTGATGTGCCCCTTGATCTTATGAAAATTCGCCACAAACTGATAGGCAACAGTAAGCCTATTGTCTGGATCAAAAGAGACCCAGTGGGAAAGAATCAACTATCTGAACGATTGATCCGTAATCCAAGTCTTGTTGAATTTCATAGGACTGGGCAGTTTTACAGGCCCATTCCTATATTGCAAAAATATAGGCACATGATCACAACGTCCGCCACTCCCGACCCATTGCCTCATAAATTATTGTCAGTCCATCATCTTTTCAGAAACCAGAAAATGATCAAGACATTTAGCAACCCGACCATCCCCACACCTATTATTTTCCAAGTGGGTTTAATCTTGATAGCTTCAATATCCAACCAATTCCTCTCGATCAACTTCTGAGAAAAATAATCAGTCAACATATCAGGTCGAGCATTAGGACCCCAGACCTCAGCCTGCCCCAGAGAAAAATTTAAGTCCCCTCCAATAATTACCAAATCTCCCCTCAAAACAGAATTATTAAAAAGGTTGTCCTAGAAAGGGATACGATTCAGATAGGGTCCATAGATGTTGAAAACATCTACAAGATCACCTTGATCCAAACCCTTAAAAGTCACCCCCAACACTGAGTCCATACCCCAAATATTCAGGACCTTCACCACATGAGTATTCCAACCCATGGCAAGTCCCCTAGAACGGTCACGCACATCCAAAGTCTCAAACTGCCATCCCGAAAACCAACTTTCCAGCTTACCTTTTACCACATCACCTACTCCTAGAGTTTCCTGTAACAACAACACATCCGGGTGTTCCAGATCAACCACCCGTCTAAGTGCTGGTATTTTAAGGGGACCAACCAAACCCCGATAATTAAAGGACATGATCTTCATCGACGACCCTCTTCTAGGCATGCACTACTCTAAATGCCCGTTCAATAGATTGTTGTTTACCCTCATGCAAATCCTTCCAAGCCCGTGACTGTGCCTTTGCCAAAAAAGATGTATGGTCCCTCTCGCGAGACACTGAAAAATGAGTCTTTTCCCAATCCCCCATGAACAATGTTCTTGCTTGACCTAAGAAAATACATCGAATCTGATGAACCCTACGGGGAAGGGGGAGACCTAGACCTCTCCTCACCAAGTATTAAGGGTAAAGGAGTGATAGATTCCTAAAAAATTACAGCAGAAGGGGGGGTGGTAGCCACTAAAGGTAGATGTGAGATGGTTAAATTATTAAGTTTATCCCCCATCCAATCCATCCCAGATATATTTAAAACATTTGTAAACACATTTAAAGACGGATAAAGGGCAAAAGAGCAAGTACCCGGTGGGAAAGCCCCCAGATATAATACACCTTTTGCAACACCCCCAACATCCAACGGCACCGGAAGCAGCTCTTCCTCCGCCACTGAAGAGACCGGTACCTCCACTTCCACATTCACCTCCTCAGGGCCAAAAGACGATGGCCCAGCAGATGGAGAAGATGTCCCTCTACTAAGTCCTTCGAGTACCCCTCTGATTTCCACGTCCATTGATCACTCACACTCCCAAACAACAGTCAATCACTAGATGTCCATAGACATGACAACAATGACATCTTAAAGGGATAGTCTCATAATCCAATCTCTATTTGAAGAAAGTATCACCCCAGGAAAGATGGATTTCTTCATACAAACCCTCTTGCACATTGATTTTTACCAGAATCTGGGCCACCCTACGAATCTTCGTGATCTTGTATGTTAAATCCGCTTCCAGAAATGTCCCTAGGATATTGCCAATATAAGTAAAATGATCCTCAGACCAGTACTGCCTCGAAATACTCGAGAGTCGAACCCATATAGGAATCGCATCGACCCTTTCGCAAGAGGCATCAAAAGACGGAGTCCATTGCTTTAGCAGCACCGGACATTGATCCAGGGACCAATTCCTTTCCAAAACCCAACTCACATGTGTCGGCTAAGAGAAATTTGGGGCAAACCATCCACACATAAAGCACTCTAGTTCTAGAACCTCCCCCAGTGCATCATCCCAACAGTCTTTTACCCAATTCCCAATAACCGACATCGAGCAATTTTTCCCAATGATCTTTCCTACCACTATGAAGGTAGCCATCTGAACAATTTGTGTCCACCTTATATCCTCCCCAAGTGCATATGAACAGGCCACCCTTCTCTTCTTCACCACTGCCCTTCAACGCCTTCCGGCTCCTCTGCCCTCAATGACTCCACCAACTGGTTCCTGTCGAGATCCCGGATCCCCTTGCCCAAGAGAAGCAACCCCCCGTGTTGTATTTACTTGTTCTCCAGATACGACACCAGGAGCAACACTACATAAACCCCGGTTCCTAGCTAAAAGATCCGTCGCATCCGCCACACCTCCCACCGCTCCAGCACCAGAAAGAGACCCCCCCTGAGATAAAGCTTCCTCCTCAATCTGTGTGACCCCGACCAAATCACAGACTCCCATAGCTGCCGCATGCACGAAAGGGTCATCAAGAAGAGTTACTAGTGGTAGCGGCGAAAATAGTGAAGTCGGAGACAAACCCTCCGTCGGCATAGATGCCGAAGAAGCCGCAAAGAAACCCCCATCCCAACAATTGAGAACACATGAGACATCATAACTAAGACCGTTCGATGCACATTGAAATATGCCCTCCGGCAACATATCAACCAAATAATCCACCACATCATCAATCCCCATCGTTTACCGCCGGTAAAAACAGTGACAGACCGCAGAACTATGTATTGTAAAAAGTAAAAAACAATAAAAACTATCCGCAAGAAAGGTTTCCACCCATGACTTCCTAATGCAAAACCCCGTCCAATTTCTCCTTCAGTTCTCGCGATCGCCTAACGCAACCTCCCAACTGATTCTCCATCGGTCCTTGCACTCGCCAATACACCTGTTAAGGAGAACCTACTACCTACGTTCCCCCTTTGACAGGTTCCCATGCCCATCCCTGTCAACATCCGAGTTAGTGTCAGGCCCAACCGGCCCCATCACAGGAAACCATGCACAGATGAAAGCCTAACCAGTCCATGGCCCTCTACCGACGATACAATCATGTGTGACCATTATATATATGTATACATATGTACACATATACATGTATATATACACTAACCCACATAGCTTATATATATGTGTGTGTGTGTGTGTGTGTGTGTGTGTGTGTGTATCTGTCTATGTATATATATACATATGTACACATATACATGTATATATACACTAACCCACATAGCTTATATATATGTGTGTGTGTGTGTGTGTGTGTGTGTGTGTGTGTATCTGTCTATGTATATATATACATGTATATGTGTACATATGCATATATACATGTACATGTGTATTGTATTTGTATATACACATGTACATGTATATATGCATATGTACACATATACATGTATATATATACACATATACATATACACATATCTTTATGGGGCAATGTGTGTATATACATACACATATCTTTATGGGGCAAAGTAATAATTTTTAAATATTACCCTAATTGTTTGATTATAGATTGGATAAGAAGCCATGTTGTTAAGACCCATAAGAATGGATCAATTGATTGGAAGGCCTTTGTGTAAGCCTTTCTATTGATTGGAAACTAGACAGCTTGGAAAGTTGGTGGTGGAAAAAGTACCAGGATTGGTTCAGATCCTTGTATCGGAGTTGGAGAGGACTGTAAGCTCTTGAATAGTACTATATCATCCCTTAAGCTCCAACATATAAAAAATTTACATGATGCAAAAGATCATTCCTCTCTGAAAAGGTTCAAAATAGTCTAGAAATCTGCAGAGGCGTTGAGGTTGGAAGGCGATGAAGCTAGAGAGTGCTCTTCCTATGTGAATAAACTAGATTCATGTTTCATTCATGTAGAAGAAGGTGAGCCGATAGACTTGTTTGGTCTAAAAATGGTGTAATGGGAGATTTTACTACAAAGATGGGATATGAGACCCAGGCCTTAAGTTATTTTGTGGGCAATGGAGAATGGTGGTGGCCCATGGTATGGAAAGCTTTGGGACCCTTAAAAGCCAAATCACCTTGTGGCTTGCCTTAAACAACAAATTGTTAACATGGGACAATTTGTGGAAATGCGGATGGCAAGGCCCGAGCTGGTGTGCCCTTTGTCATTTGTATGAGGAATCATGCTCTCATATATTTGTGTTTTGCTCATATGCAGTGCTAGTTTGGAATGCGATGATTAAAGAACTACAAGATTCTATAGTTTCGCTAGAAGGATCTTTGGATCAAAACTACCATTCGTGGTGGAAAAACACATGAAAACGCTCTTTTGATCCTTTCCCATCCTCCTTTACATACAAAATTTGGTGGGTACAAAATACAACAATATTTTAGGATTGTCTAATTCTATAAGAGGTGACAATGGCTCTTATTGTGCAATTGACAAAAGAACATAAATCAACAGTCAAAACAAAAAAAGCCAATGTTGCTTAGTGCCACCAGCAATAGATAAATTAGTTCCATGGGCATTCTTTGATGGGGCAAGTCAAGGAGACCCCCGTTTGGATGGCTCTAGGGGTGTACTATGCATTTCATAGAATTGCAAATACAACGTCAAATATGCTCTAGGCCAATGTTCAAAAAGCAATGCTGAACTAGCATCCCTACAATGTGTTGTAAATGTGGCATTATCTAGGAATATTTCCACTCTTCACATATATGTAGACTAAAAATGGTCATTGATTTGGCCAACAACAAAATACAAATCAAGGCCCCTCATCTACAACATCTCCTAAATTCTATCTTCCGACAAATGGAATACTTCATGGTTCTATCCTTTGCTCATATATACAAAGAACTAAATACACAAGCATATTAGTTATCAAAAAGCGCCTTTGTGCTGGAGCCCATAAAGATAGAGGTAGAATAAAATAGGCAAGGATCAAGTTCTTGGATGTAGGGATGTTACAATGAACTTGAAGAAGATTTATGATTAAGGAGTACTACTCATTTTTAGTATCTCGAAGATGTCAAGAAGAGACTTATGTAAAACTCTCATGTGATGTATGAATGCAAAATATTGATGTAAGTCCTCTTTGGGCAGTTCATGATGATTCTTTTTTAATGATTGATATTTTCCATTTGGAATATGTGTGTTGGTGTGTTCACAAAAAAAAAATGCATATCTCCCAAATCCATGTATGCAAATCAATATTAAATCATATTAACTTTGAAAGTTATTTGAATATTTTTTTTAAACCAATGTGTATTTCCTTGCCTTTTCATATCTTAAACACAACCCTTGATAAAGGAATGCACCGCTTCATAGTGAAGGTATTTGGGAGGACTACATTATTTGTAAAGAAGTCAACCCATTTCTCCCACAACAAAATCTTGTTTTGATGGGCATTTCTTTATGGAAAAGTTTTTTTTCCATTTTCGCTTGTATTAATCATTCATATGCCATTATCTTAGTTTATCTCCATTGTCCATCTGTAATCATTATCATTGAATATTCTTGACACTAATATAGATCCATCACAATTCAATATCTACCACGTATTGAGAGGGATCAAATCCCTTGAGGTGTGCGTCGAGAATGATCAAATCCCTTGACGTGGGTGTCAAGAAGGATAAAATCCGTTGAGGTGCATACTTGTTTTCAAGTGCAAAATTCAAGGAAAAGCTTGCACTTCAAAGGACTTGATCCCTCTCAAGGATTCATGAATTTGTATTTAATATGGATCAATATTGGTTTAATATGTAAATATATCGCATGTGCTCAAATCCCTCATATGCAAATTCTAGTTTTGAGCCATAGCTCAACCCCCACCGCGTAGTAAGAAGTATCCAAGTTTCATTAATTTTTTTAGATTTAATTAATTGGAATATATATCTCATTGGTTTTGAACTATATATTTGATCCAATATTGTAAAAAATATTATTTACTTAATATTTTATTATTTTATTGAAGTGCCATGTACTTTACATCAAGCACATAATTACACTTCATTTTGAACTTTAACTTAGGGTTGACATTGTTGAATTTTTGTTTACATAATACTTTATTATTTTATTAAAGTGCCACGTGTCATTTCCACATTGAGCATGGGGTTACACTTCTCCCTCATATCCTTTCGACGCAGTCACAATCACATGAAAATATCTACATTACATCACACATCATTGAAGATTCCTAGCATCACCTACAAATATCCATCTACATCACATTGATGCATAAAACCAAGCAATCTTAACCATTCTATTGTGCAAAATGCATTAAAGTGATGAGAAAATAAGATGTGTGTTAAAATGAAACACAAGTAGCATTACCTTGATTATGTAAGCATTGCTTTGCATAGGTCCAATTAAGGCTTGATATTTTATGTTAAAAGGAACTTTGGTCTCTTGTAATGTCTTCTTGCAAATGAATGTAGGCAACACATTTCTCTTTAGTGATAAACTACCATCACTCTAGCTAATTTTTATTGCTTTGTAGTTTATAGTCTGTTTCCATTTCATTCGTTAATAGGAGCTAGGTTTAACTATAATATTGTGCTCTTTGTACTATGTTTGTGTGTGTGCGTTTCCATTTGTTATTTCCACCCTCATTTCTTTCTCTAGATAATCCATATCATTGGTATTATATCAATTTTCTCTTTGTTGCTTCTCAATCATGTCCTTGTTGAGATGTGGGTATCAAGAGTTGGGTCTCGAACTAATTGAGCTTGGATAAATCCACCCTCACCGACCCAAGAAACTTCTCACAGTGGAAGAAAAGAGATATGCCATAGCAAGAGCTTTTATTAAGTTATTGCTTGATGAAGTCCTCATGTGATAAAGGAAAAAGGTGATGGATAATTTCACCCAAATCCTTTCACAAATGCTAATGATGGTAGAGATACCTTCAACAAGTAGTCATTTTGGAGGTGCAACATCCTTCAAGGTACAAGTTAACTTTGATATTTGTTTATTTCAAGGCCAAATGGATGCAAATTCTTTAGAGAAATGGTTAAATCTATGAGAGAGTTATTACTCCGTTCAAAAAATTAAGAACTAAAAGGGCACATTCACACTCCGTATGTCTCTCCTCCAAGTCAAAGATTGGTTTGACAGTTACTAGGAGACACATGCCAAATATGAGTTTGCAATATACAAGGCATAACCCACTTGGGCGGCTTGATTGGCATCCTCAAGAAGGAATTCTACCATGTCAAAAACTATGATCACTAATGCACGAGATGGAAAAATTTGTGTCATGAGAGAGACTAGATGGTGTCAAAGTTCACCAATATCTTCCATATCTTGTGCTCAAATATTGATATCTGAGAATATGAGTGGCCCTTGGTCCTAAAGTACCATAGTAGCTTATAGATGTACACCCAAACTATAAAATCGTGTGATCACTGTAAGTGATCATAACTAGATCTAGAAATCTAATAAACAAAAAAGGATCTGAGCACTTTTACAAAGGAAAAAGAAAGACAATAAATAGAGAAAAAAAATATTGGAGCAAAAACACTTGACTCTTATTCAATAATCCATTATTCCATTAACTTACAAAGAATGAACAATGTTGTAGATGTAGGCAATTCAAATTCCAGAAGAAGGCAATTTGAATTGTTAACTATTGCATGAAGACTTAGTTGGGATTAACTCAGAGCTCATATGCCCTTAGTTAGCCATGTAATCTCTAAAAGATGAGTTAACTAGCTAATATAGTATATAGTGTATATATATATAGTCCAACTTAAACAAAAATTACAGTCCAACTTATCTTGCAATGTGGCGAAATCCTGGTTCCTACACGGCCCATGAACCCGGCCACCTATTTAATCAGATAACCCTTACCTCATGTCTATTGATGGGCCATTGATCCAGACCAGACAACATCCACGCCAGGATTCACATGCAAAACCAAACAATTAAGTAGGGTCAGATGTTGGCTAAGTAATAATTGGTTTTCATAATGTTGAACATAGTAGAATTTCTTTATACTCACCATAATGTGTAAAGAAGTAGGCCTGGGAGGAGGTGACCCTGTCGCCACCCTCGTCGGCTTCCACATAACATGCAATCACCAACGATGCAGTCAGAACCTTAACATTTAGAAACGGTAAAAGAGGATGATCAAAGTTAAAAACACTTACCTCATCCAAGTGCAGAGAGGGCCAGGGGTCAGCTCCTCCGGGACGCCCTTATCACTCCTCTTCCTGTAGATTAAAAAAAAAACCAAGTCAGTAATTGCTTGCCAGAGAGTTTTAAAACAAAGGATTTATAAATTTTTTACAGAATCAAACTGAGCTAGGTTCGATGAACATCCCTGGTTAAAGCTATTTAAAAGGCCATTGAACGTTGGTTCAGGTTCAATTCACAATAAACCAGCAAGGTCGGGACTTTAGCAACTATCAACACCGAGCAAGACCTCCAACACACCTCAAAAGCAAACTTAAGGATGCCATTATCAACTGGGTAAGAGTTTTAACTAAAGAAACTACACACCGCAACCATGGAAGGCA
Organism: Pseudotsuga menziesii; assembly: GCA_001517045.1. Taxonomy (NCBI): domain Eukaryota; kingdom Viridiplantae; phylum Streptophyta; class Pinopsida; order Pinales; family Pinaceae; genus Pseudotsuga; species Pseudotsuga menziesii. The sequence goes on along the minus strand of LPNX010432968.1, from coordinate 69,754 downwards.
GAACATTCTTCCCCAAACTTTGCAAACCAAAAACAATAATGAAGTGAAACATTCGGATTAAACCCTATCAAAAACCCTCACTAGCATGTAAGACAGATGGAGGGACGATATTTAATCTCAGGCATGCCATTAACTGCTTGGTTGCGTTGTCAACTCGTAGCCAGGACAAAAGTTAATACTACGGTCAACTATAGTACTATCAAATCATAACCCTTGTATCTCCCCTTTATCGCGTGGTTAAAACCATTAATTATAACATCTTGAAGATTGCAATGTCAAGGATCAAACCTCGACTATGGTATGAGCACCATAGTTCCCAATTATTAACGTTTAAATCAAGCTCATAAAATCTTATTTATATACCTTGCGCAAGTACCGTGGTTTATACCTTAGATAAAACATATCAATTTTCTTCATGCAATGGTAAATGGGATAAGGACTAGGGTTTTTAACACTAGAGTTTCCCCAACTCTCATCTTCATAAAACTAGGTTGCTAGCATCGCAGAGTTAGGGAGCGAGGACTAGGGTAGAGATTAGCCTTAGGGCTAAGCAACCTTTAGTATAGTAAGATAAATATAAAAAGTATTAAGAACATCACCTCTGGGTGTGGCACTATGGTCGTTAGTAACCAGATGTAAACACCGCATAAATTATAACCTGTCCAATTCAGTAAGATTTCAAATATCAGATATTACACAAATAAACAACAATGTATTCATGCCCCGATCAATAATACATGCTAAATTATTCACTTGGTAGAAGTGTGTGTGTGTGTGTGTGTGTGTGTGTGTGTGTGTGTGTGTGTGTGTGTAGAATTGTTTTTTATTTTGAAAATTATAGGTATGTGACAACTGCAACATCCAAGTTTGCACTATTTAGATTCTACTTTGCCTTTGGTTAGGATTTAGAACAGTACATCTGGATTACCTGTATTTTGTGCTCAATCCCAAATTTGTTAAACCCTCTATTTGTGGTTCTACTTTTGATGTTTTTCGTGATACAATACAAAACAATCTTTGTGTTTTTAGTCTTTACCTAGATAGCATAAACCATATCAATAATTTCACTAAAACTAAACCATTAATTACAACACTATAATTAATTAATAAACAACACTCCAATAACAAATATAATTCCTCTCTAAATAAAATGGGTACTAAGTTTAGAGTATCCATGCTCCACCTATCCTGAGGGCCTCGAAGTGAATGGACCTATAAGATTCCACCCCCTTTCCCAAAACTCAAACTTAAAAGGTTGAACTTCCTCTTTAAGTGCCACCAATAGTGAGGTGTAGTTACTGCCCAAACCCTGAAAGCTCAATTAATTGCAAAGCCTGAAAGCCCTAATTCCTTTTTGAGTCGAAAGCTTAAACAACAGAGCCTGAGAGCTCTAATGTTTCTTTCTGAGTCTAAACTCAAGCAGCAGAGCCTCATAGCTAGGTCTTTCTAGAGCCTGAAAGCTCTTCTTTCATAAGCAAGGTTTTTCTTCCATGGGCATGCCTTCTATTTGCCTAGGACTTTCTTATCACTAACCACCTCTCCATATTGGCCACTTGTCCCCGTAAAGATGAGTAAAAGATCAACAATTTATTTAAATAAGATTTTTGTCAATTTACAACAAGGTTGCTCATAATCGTACAACAATTTTAATAAAATTATTGAATAATTAATAATTTACATCATCAACTAAAATCATAAGTGATAAACAATATTTACATGTTCAATTCACTAATTTAATTTTTAAACCGTAGGTATTACTAGTAGCAATTGAGCCTTTACACCCATAAAGGAAGTAAATTTATCCCCACAAATAGCTCCTACCGTGGATGAAAATTAAACCCAAAACCTAATGAAAAATAAACCCCACACAAACCACTTAAAAATGCTTCATATTATTACACATTAACTTTAAAAAGGCTAAGAAATATTTTACAATACAAATTATTTATTTTCTATAATATTTGTATTAATTAAAATTTTGGAAAATAATAATACAAATACTAAAATGTAATTTTCCATTATTTAAAAGCAAAATATAAATACTAAAACTAACTATTAAACAAAACAAATAACAAGCTGAAATAGAATTCTATTATCTAGAAAAATAAATAAATATTAAACTAACTATTAAACAACAAAATAAATAACGATAACAGATTAAATAGAATTCTGTTGTTTGGATTAAAAAAAATGACTAAACTAGCTATTAAACAACAAAATAAATAACAACTAAAAATGCAAAACACATTTAACAATTTTTATTGTTAAAAATAAATGATCCATGCATATTTAACTACTTTTATTATTCATTTCAAATGTGAAATATAAAAATGATAATTTATAAATTTAAAACAAGTTATAAAATAGAATAATTACTTTAAAATACATATTTGAATATTCAAATGCTATATACAAAATATAACCACTTTTAGCTCTAAAATAATTAAAAACTTAGAAATTTTAAGTTGGATGAAAATTTTAATTACTTCAATAAATATGAAGCTTCATTACCTTCATCCTAAATCATTTGTACACTATCTTGTTATTAAATAAAACTATAATACCTTGGTTTTACCTTATGGTATTAAAATTGTACATGATGTAATCATTGTTATTAAATCATGGCAAGGAGCTCAAGAACAAGGTCCTGCCATTGATTTGGTGTTTTATGTATCGACGATCAAGGTTGATGCCGATGGTTCTCGTGCTGGATAGGTACGATAAATTTTTGAGATATCATGTAAATATGCAATTTAATAAAATACCACAACTAGCTATGCACTGCAACAAAAGATATGGGGGCATGATTTCACAAGGAATAGGGAGGGGAGTTATCCAAACTTATGCCAAGTAAGAGATTGCAAGCCCAATCCTCACAAAACCTGATCTAATCAGCATAAAATATTTCGTTGATCTGTTGTCCAACTAACCTAGGCGGACTCAAGCCTGAAACAAATTATTTTGGATAAAAATTCTGCGCACATCAAAAGTTTTCCAAACCGCACAACTCCACCCAGCGGAATCGTTGTGCATCGTCGATCTATATTGATGTTCGATCTCAACCATTGATCTCAATCCGATCTACAATGATTAGTTTTGATTTTGCAACCTCACTCACCTTTTGTCATCCTCGCTCTTTTATCGGCGGAATATTTCCTAGCCGTTGATCTTCAGCCACGTTTAATCTCCGCCGCACAATCTCTACTCGTATGGATGATTGGCTTAGGCTTATCTCGGGTACATATTATGATTACGAAATTCACTACGACCGTGGATATGTTCAAGATACATGTTCTTTAAGCTCTCATCTACCCTTTTTGTCCTATGTACTCAATCATTCAATTCTTCTAGAAGTTGGTTGAGGCAGTTAATGCCTTGGGCAGGGTGACGTATGGCAATCAGATTTCGTGTCTAAGAAAGCCTATAGTCTGGGGAAGCCACATTCTTGCTTCTGAAGCAAGTAATCATGTGAATGCATGCCCAGTCTGTCATTTCTTGAGTCACCCAGGACGCTTTTGGTCATTCTTCCATTCCATGCAATTCGTTTTTATGTTTCACTATCCTGAGTCACGGAAGGAGTTGTTCAGCAGCGTTATCCTCACGCAGAGTATCATCCCACAGACGGAGTGAGAGCTAGCAGAGACATTTGTTTCACATTCTGCATTGTATCTCTTCACATATCCTTTGCTGGGAACCTTAGTTATCTGTGTTACAGAGTGGAGCCTTGTGTTGTTGTGTCTCCTTGTGGTTTGCTATTATGTGTACTCTGATTTGGTTCTGAAATGTATGCAAGAATTAGGAGTGGAAGAGAATTCGAATTGGTTTGATAAACCTAGTGAAGAGAGGAACCTCACAAAAAGATAAGAATCGCTGGTGAATCTTCTATGCACATCCTAAAGAGCACTGGAAGGGAAGGTATAACTCGAGGGACTGTGTAGCAGAGAAGGGGATACTTCCTTGTGTTGGGTGAGTAGGTATTGTGGATGCCAAGCTAGATAGATCTTGTGGAGGTGTCCTTAGCTCCGTGAATGAGCCACTAGCTTAGCCATTCTACCTTTCCACTGCCTTAGAAGCCTGATAAACCCAATGGTATATTGGATTGGATAACAACATGATAAACCCAATGGTGTGTTGGCTTGGATGTGTCTTGATGTGCATTTGGCCACGTGTGATCCTTGGCCAATTCTCAATGTGAACGTTTGCTTGACTGCCTGCAGTCTGATGAACCCGATTGTTAGCTGGCTTGGCTGAGTAGCTTGATAAACCTATCATTGTATTGGCTTGATTACCTGCAGCTTGATAAACCCAATTGTGTATTAGCTTGACTTGACAGTCTGATAAACCCAATTGTAGGTTGGCTTGACTGTGTTTGATATGTTCTGGATATGTGAGCCTGTTGTTCCCTATTTCCTAGTGGAAATCATGCCTAGCTCAGGGGCGACATTTGTGTTGAGAGATTGATGAACACAATTGGCCTATGGTTTCCTGGAACGTTGCAACAACATAGCTAGTTGTGGGACAACTTCATCTTCAAGAGAAGTACTCTCTGTTGTATTATTTCTGCAATGTATTTGCTTATGAATATACTAAATATGTTGAATGCTTATTAAAGATTTAAGTCGAGTTTACTGTGGTTAAATGTCCCTGCATTTTGCAGCGGTATATGCCTTGTGTCTTTCCACTGCATTTTGCTTATGATCATGGAGGTTGGATAACTGGCCCAAGAGTAAAATATGCGGCTATCTTAAGGAAAAATGTGGTTTTTTGCCCTCCAAAATGCGCATGTGGAAAGAGGAAAAAATGGGAAAAAGATAAGGAAAAATTTGGATTTCCGCACCCCGAGCCTGCAGTGGAAGGCGGAAGTCGGAAAGCATAAAGTGAACGAGTAAAGGTATTGTATCTCAAGATTTTTGAAGTCCAAAGCCCGAAGCCGGAAATCGAAAGTCGAAAAGTGAAAAAGTGACAAGTGAGCATACCGCATTTCAGGATTTCTGCTACATGAAGTCGGAAATCAGATGTCGGAAAACAAAAAAGTGACAAGTGAGCATATCGGATTTCAGGATTCTCGCTACCCGAAGTCGAGAATCAGAAGCCGAAAAAGTCAGTTTTAGTGCGAAAATGACTTTTCTGGTATCAGAGTGGATTTGTCCGATGTGGAGCGACTGTTACAGTGGTGTTTATGCTTAAGAATGAATGTTGAAGAGTGTCTTCACAGCCCATTCCCTGTGCTTTAAAAGAAGAACAAAGGTTCTTAAGAAATTTTTAATTATGCATAGTAATCGGGGTGTTGGTACATGACATTGTGGTATCAGAGCTATTGGTTACAACGTTGGGCCTAAATGGGCCAAGTGAATAATTTTTAGACCTTTTGGTTTCAACATTGGGCCTAAATGGGCTAAGTTGGATAGTTTGTAGAGAGAAAAACTGCAGTGAACAATCGGTAAGTGGTTTTTAAATTCTGAGATTTTCGCGCAGCTAACAATGGTGTTTATTAACAAATTTTTGTAGAGTCATAGTGCAGTTTGAAAAAGTTGATTCCGACCCGGTCATGAGAATGAACAACATGAATGATGCATAGGATCCCTATGAGCTCGAGGAAGATGCTATGGGGGACAACATTCGGGTTGAAAATGCTGAGACATAATCTAATGGAAGAAGATATCAAGAGACTCCCCCAGATATTGCAACCAACATGAGAAACCTAAGGGTGGAATTGCAAAGTTACAGAGAAGATAATGAAAGAATGATTAAAGCTCAGGAAGAGCAGAATCAGCTGAACACAGCCATGCTGCAGAGTTTGACAATGATCCAAAGGCAGATAAACTCTAGGCATCGGGCAGTAAATCCAGAAGGAAGTATGAGCAGTGCGAGAAGAAGAAAAAGGTATTCTAGTGGATCATCTGACTCTAAAGGATCCACTGGGGGTTCTAGTTGTTCATCTCATAAGAATAAGAGGAAGAGGCGTTACCGAAACAATTCACGTGATGAATTTAAGAAGGCAAGGCCTCCTACCTTTAATGGTGAGGTAAAATTTGGTCAAGAAGTTCAATCTTGGCTTCTTGGGATGAAAAAGTATTTCCAAGTCCAAGACTACTCGAGAAATATGAAGGCAAAGGTAACCATCTTCAATCTGAATGGAAGAGCATTTATATGGTGGGAGCACCTTAAGAAAGTCAAGAAGATCAATGACAGAAAGATCGTGTGGAAGCAGTTCAAGAAGTATTTCAAGCATAAGTACCTCTCTAATAGGTACTATGATTAGAAGATTAAAGAATTCCATGAGCTAAAATTGGGACAGTTGACCATGGAAGAATATGCAAACAAAGTCTGCTAAGGTATGTCAGGTATATCAAAGATGATAAAGTGAAAATTCAACGTTTCCTAAATGGATTAATTCAGCCATACAAAGACAAATTTGACTTGGATGAACCTTGAACTCTAGAAGAGGATATAAGGAAGGCCAAGTATTGCTATGTCCATAACAAAAAAAAACCTAATTCCCATAAGGCATGGAAGGACAAGAAGAATGAGAAGTTTGAACAAAGGAAGAAAGGTTTCAAACCCTCCCATTTTCGAAATCAGCAAAGGCAACCATCACAAGCTATGACTAAGCCAGCCAGAATGATGGGAGAAAAGCCAAGAGATCTAAAGGATCCAAGAGAACCACTCCAATGTTGGGGATGTGGAGGAAACCACATGCGTAGGAACTGTCCGCATGAGAATGGGAGTGTAAAGCAAGTTCACAACATCTAAGGAACTGAAACGGTGGGTCAAATAGTAAGGATCGTCCCTAGAATTTATGCAGCCCTAGAGGACCATTAGGAACATCACCAATCAACTGTGGTTGAAGTTGAAGGTAACGTTGCTGAGCAATCTGTTTCTGTTTTGATTGACCTTGGATCTGCTCATAGCTATATTACTCCTAGAATCGTTGAGATTTATGCCTTTGAGAAATGAAAGCATAACAAATCATGGTTAGTTCAACTAGCCACTGGAACCAAGAGAAAAGTTAATTAAGTGGTAGAAAGATGTCCATCAGTCATGGATGGACTATTCACTTATGCAAACTTGAATGTTCTGCCACTTGGTTCTTATGATATTCTCATTCGAATGGATTGGTTAGAAGTGCACATAGTTAAGCTTGACTGTTGCAATAAGAATTTTGAATTTTGAATGAAGAAGGAAACCCAAGGGTTGTAAGAGGCATTCAAAAGGTGATTTATGTTAGGCAGATTTCAGCAGTGAAACTGAAGAAATTATGTAGGAAAGGTTGCAGATTGTATGTAGCCCATGTTTTGGAGGTAGTAGAGAATGAAACTCCTAGGTGGGAGGACTTCCATGTATTGAAAGAATTCAGGGATGTTTTTTTCGATGAAATTCCAGGACTTCCTCCAAAAAGAGACATTGATTTTACAATTGACCTTGTGCTTGGAGCAACACCAGTGTCCAAGACACCCTACAGGATGAGCACACCAGAATTGATAGAGCTGAAAATGCAGCTGCAAGAGTTGTTGGAAAATAAATATATCAGGCAAAGTGTGTCCCCTTGGGGAGCACCAGTTCTGTTTGTGAAAAAGAAATATGGGACACTTAGGTTATGTATTGATCACATATAGTTGAACAAGGTTACTGTGAAGAATAAATGCCCTTTTCCTAGAATTGGTGACATTTTTTATCAAATGAGAGGAGGAAAGGTATTTTCAAAGATTGACTTGGTGTCTATCTACCATCAGGTAAGAATCAAAGATGAAGATATTCATAAGACAACCTTTCGAACTGGGTATGGACACTATGAGTTTGTAGTGGTACCATTTGGTCTCACAAATGCACCAACTGCGTTTATGTGTCTCATGAATAGTGTTTCCAACAAGTATCTGGACAAGTTTGTTCTTGTATTCCTAGATGCCATTCTTATTTATTCTAAGAATGAAGAGGAGCATTAAGAACATTTGAGACTGACATTGAAATTGCTAAGGGAGCATAAGCTGTATGCAAATTTGAGCAAATGTGACTTTTATAAAGATAAAATTCATTATTTGGGTCACATTATCTCAGAGGAGGGAATATCTGTGGACCCTGAGAATATTGAGGCCATTATGAATTGGCCAAGTCCAAGAAATGTGACAGATGTGAGATATTTTATGGGACTTGCAGGATACTACAGGAGGTTCATTGAAGGATTCTCCAAGGTTGCACATTCAATCACTTCTTTGCAAAAGAAGGGGATAAAGTTTGAATGGACACCAAGATGTGAAGAAAGCTTCCAACAGTTGAAGAATCTTCTTACAAGTGCATCAATTCTGAAAAATTGCAGATCTAGAAAAAGACTTTGTGGTGTGTACTGATGCATGCAATCAAGGACTTGGAGGAGTTCTTATGCAAGACAACCATGTGGAATGCTATGAGGCCAAAAAGTTGAAGGAGCATGAGAAAAACTATGCTACTCATGATCTAGAACTTGCAACCATAGTACATGCTCTCAGGATGTGGAGACATTACTTAATCAGAAGAAAATTTGAGCTAAGGACAGACCATTGTGGTCTGAAATACTTGTTTGATCAGCCAACTTTAAATGCTATGCAAGCTAGATGGTTGGAGTTTTTGTGTGAGTTTGATTTTGAAATAAAAAACATAAAAGGAAAATAAAATAAGGTTGTTGATGTACTCAATAGGAAGGTGCATGAAATGCATGTGAAATATCTCAGTACTTTCCAATCAGCTTTGAGACAACATATTATTAATCATACTGTTGAGGATGAAATGTATTTGTAGATAAATGACAAGTTGCAGCAGCAAAGCCTTGAAAAGAAGTATGAGGGATATAAATTGGAAGAAGATGAAATTCTTACCTATAAGAACATAATTTATATTTCAAAGGTGGCAGACTTGAGGAGAATTGTTATGGATGAAATCCAACAAGCTCCATATTCTAGTTACCCAAGATATCAGAAAACAATTGCTACGACTAAAAAGCAGTATTTTTGGAGAGGAATGGAAAAGGACATTGCTGAGTATATTTCTAAATACATGAAATGCCAATAGGTGAAGGTTGAGCATCAACACCCAACAAGTTTATTGCAGCCTTTTTCAGTCCCATAATGGAAATGGGAAGTCATTTCCATCGATTTTATTACAGGATTGCCAATGACTGTGAGACAACATGATTCCATCATGGTTGTGGTGGACAAGTTGAGAAAGGCATCACATTTTATACCGGTCAAGTCCACATATAAGGTTGATGCCATTGCAAAAACCTTCATGAAATATATTTTCAGATTGCATGGTTTTCCTAAGGCAATAATTTCTAACACAGATACCAAATTTACTTCCAATTTTTTGATAAGTCTGTTTGCAGATTTGGGTATCAAGTTGAACTTCAGCACTGCCTACCATCCTAAAATTGATGGACATATAGAGAGAGTGAATCAGGTGCTTGATGACATGATTCACATGTATGTGATGGACAAACCATCCAAGTGGGAGGATTATTTACACTTGGTAGATTTTGCCTATAATAATGGACAACAAACATCATTGGGAATGAGTCCATACGAAGCTCTGTATGGGAGAATTTGTAGGAAACTAATAACTTGGAATAATCCAGTGAACAGGATTGTGCTTGGTCCAAAATTGCTCAAGGAAATGGAGCAAGAGGTTGCAAAGATCAGGAAGAAACTGAAAGCAACCCAAGATAGACAAAAAAGCTATGTAGACAAGCATAGAGTGCATAGACTCAGTTCAATGTTAGGGATCATGTTTACCTTAGAGTGAGTACAAGGAAGAGTTCCTTGAAGCTTGGAAGTTGTGCCAAGTTGTCACCTAGATATTGTGGGCCTTTTGAAGTGCTTGAAATAAGAGGGCGAGTTGCATATATACTTGCATTGCCTGCTAGCACTAGAGCCCATANGTTTTTCATGTTTATTTGCTTAAGAAATATGTACATGATCCTAACCATGTGATAAATTGGGATGTGATTCAGGTGGAACCTGAGGGAGAGTTCCAAACTGAGCCATTGTGCATCCTCGACAAGAAGGTCATAGTGCTCCGGAATCAAGTTGTTGGACATGTAAAGGTGCAGTGGAAGCACCGCGGTCCTGATGAGGCTACATGGAAGCTGGAGGATGTCATGCTATTGGCACATCCATTTTTGTTCAATTTTGCAGAGCACTGAGGACGGTGCTAATGTAAGGGGGAGGGGAATGTAATACCTCAGTTTTTACTCCATGGTATTAAAAGTGTACATGATGTAATTACTATTATTAAATCATGGTGAGAAGATGAAGGCCAAGTCCCTGCCATTGATTTGGTGTTTTATGTATTGACGATCAAGGTTGATGCCGATGGTTCTTGTGTTGGTCAGGCACGGTATATTTTTGAGATATCATGTAAATATGCAATTTAATAAAATACCACAACTAGCTATGTACTACAACGAAAGAGACGGGGGCATGATTTCACAAGGAATAGGGAGGGGAGTTATCCAAATTGATTCCAGGTAAGAGATTGCGGGTCCAATCCACACAAAACCTGATCTAATCAGCAAAAAATATTTTGATGATCCGTCTTCAACCTCGCCCAGGCAGACTCAATCCTAGAACAAATTCTTTTGGATAAAAATTATGCGCACATCAAAAGTTTTCCAAACCACGCAACTCCACCCAGCAGAATCGTTGTGCATCGTCGATCTATTTTGATGATCGATCTCAGCCGTTGATCTCAATTCGATCTACAACGATTAGTTTTGATTTTGGAACCCAACTCACCTTTTATCCTCCTTACTCTTTTATCAACGAAATATTTCCTAGCCGTTGATCTTCGTCCACCTTTAATCTCTGCCGCACAACCTCCAGTCGTATGGGAAATTGGTTTAGGCTTGTCTTGGGTACATCTTCTGATTGCGAAATTCTCTATGACCATGGATCTGTTCAAGATACACATTCTTTCAGCTCTCATCTACCCTTTTCGTCCAGTGTACTCAATCATTCAATTCTTTTAGAAGTTGGCTGAGGCAGTTAATGCCTTTGGCAGGGTGAGGTATGGCAGTCGGATTTTGTGTTTGACGTATGGCAGGCCTTGTCTATTTGTCTTCCACTGTTGCAGCTCCTCAATGGACTAATTCGTCGATGACTAGTGTCTTCAAGCTCCGACACCAACACTGCGAAAATCTTTAGCTTTAACTCGCCGCTACTTAATCCTTAGTTCTTTCGATCTAATTTCATCTCTATCGGAGGTCAGTAGAAGTCTGAAGAGAACATTTAGTCACTATCTGCTCCGCAGTTGCGGCGTCGCAGTGAACTAAAACTCCGCAACTTCGGCAGTCGGAACTCAAAACTTCTCACCATCGCAACTTTTAATCACTATATTCTCCGCAGTGGCGGCACTTTTAGTCACTCTTTTCTCCACAGTGGTGACACTTTTAGTTACTCTTTTCTCCGTAGTGGCAGAACTTTTAGTCATTATTTTCTCCGTAGTGGCAGAACTTCTAGCCAATATATTCTCCACAGTGGCGGTGTAATAGAGGACTACACCTCCGATCACTGTCTAAAAATGTTCCAATGGCAGTAAAAAGTTTAGCAATATGCCTAACTGCCGACAGGGTCTTCCACCTGTTATTTATCTTCCATCTTTCGGTGGCTATTGAGATGTATAGATCCTCACCCAAGCCACCGAAGCTACCACTTTGTGAAATTTTATCAACCACAGAGGCTTTCAAACTGTTAGTGACATTCATATTCCTTCTTGTACGCGTTAAATCCTTCATACTACCGAAATGAATTATTTTTGTGTGATCTTAATGAAAATAAATTTATTTGGGAGATAACACGGTCCATCATTTACTAAGTCGCCCATAATGCTTTGAGTCATTCTTCCATTCCATTCGATTCATTTTTATGTTTCACTATCCTGAGTCGTGGAAGGAGTGTTCAACAGTCTTATCCTCATGCGGAGTATCATCCCGTAGATGCAGCGATAGGTAGCAGAGGCCTTCGTTTCACATTCTGTCATGTATCTCTCCACCTATCCTTTGCTGGGAACCTTGGTTGTTTGTGTTATAGAGTGGAGCCTTGTGTTGCTATGTCTTCGTGTGGTTTGTTGTTATGTGTACCCTGGTTTGGGTTTGAACTGTATGCAAGACTTAGGAGTGGAAGAGATACTGAATTGGCTTGATAAACCTAGTGAAGAGAGAAACCTCACAAAAAGATAAGAGTGGTTGGTGAATCTTCTATGCACATCCTAAAGAGCATTAGAAGGGAAAGTATATCCCAAGGGACAGTGTAGCAGAGAAAGGGATCATTCCTTGTGTTGGGTGTATAGAAATTGTGGATGGCAGGCCAGATAGATCTTCTGGAGGTGTCCTTAGCTATGTGAATGAGACAGTAGCTTAGCCATTCTACCTTTCCACTGCCTTAGCATCCTGATAAACCCAATGTTATATTGGCTTGGATGACAGCCTGATAAACCCAACATTGTGTTGGCTTGGCTGTGTCTTGATGTGCGTTTGGCCATGTGTGATCCTTAGCTAGTCCTCAATGTGAACATTGGCTTGACTGCCTGCAGTCTGATAAACTCGACTGTTAGCTGGCTCGGTTGAGTAGCCTGATAAACCCAACCGTGTATTGGCTTAATTGCATGCAGCCTGATGAACCCAATTGTGTATTGGCTTGGTTGGACAATCTGATAAGCCCAACTGTAGGTTGGCTTGATTCTGTTTGATATGTTCTGGCTATGTGTGAACTTGATGCTCCCTAGTTCCTTGTGGAAATCATGCCCAGCTCGAGGGTGGCAGTTGTGTTGAGAGAGCGATGAATACAATTGGCCTATGGTTGTGTGGAACGTTGCAACGACATAGCTAGTTGCGGTACAACTTCGTCTTCTAGATAAGTACTCTCTGTTGTATTATTTCTGTAATGTATTTGCTTGTGAATGTATTGAATATGTTTAATGCTTGTTAAATATTTAAGTAGAGTTTATTGTTATTAAATGTCCCTACATTTTCCATATGTATATGCCTTGTGTCTTTCTACTGCATTTTTCTTATGATCATGGAGGATGGATACCTAGCCCAACAGTCAGAAATGCAACTATCTTAAGGAAAAATGTGTTTTTTCGCCTTCCAGAATCCGCTTGCAGAAGGTGGAAGGAGGGAAAAATGGGAAAAAGATAAGGCAAAAGTTGGATTTCCGCATCCCGATCCTGCAGCAAAAGGTAGAAGTCAGAAAGTGGAAAGTGAACGAGTAAAGGTATTGTGTCTTAGGATTTTCGAAGTCCAAAGCCCGAAGTTGGAAGTCGGAAAGCGGAAAAGTGACAAGTGAGCAGTACTGCATTTCCTGATTTCCGCTACCTGAAGTCGGAAATCAGAACTCGGGAAGTCAGAAGTCGGAAAGCGGAAAAGTGACAAGTGAGCATACCGCATTTCAGGATTCCCGCTACTCGAAGTCGGGACTTGGAAGCCGGAAGGCGAAAGTCGGAAAAGTAAGTTTCAATGTGGAAACGACTTTTCTGGTATCATAATGGATTTGTCTGTTGTGGAACGACTGTTACAGTAGTGTTTATGCTTAAGCATGAATATCGAACAGTGTCTTGATGGCCTGTGCCCTGTGTTTTAAAAGAAGAACAAAGGTTCTTATGAAATTTTTAATTATGCATAGTAATGGGGGTGTGGGTACGTGACAAAAACAAATAACAACACAATCAATAATAGCTAAAATAAATATCTATTATTAGGAAGAAAAACAACAAATTAAATAATAATTAAAAAATGCAAAACACATTTAACAATTTTCATTATTAAAAATAATTTATTACTCAAAACACAATGCATATTTAATTATTTCCATTATTCATTAAGATGTCAAATATTAAATACAAATAATGATAATTTATAAATTTAAAACAAGTTATAAATATAAATAATTACTTTAAAAATATATATTTAAATAGTCAAATGCTAAATAAAAAATATAACAATTTTATAAATGTGACATAATTGTAAACTTAGAAGCTTTTATATGAAGATTGAGACATATAATAACTAGAGCTCATGTTTCCTTTTAAATTTAAAAAATATAATGAAATAAGAAAAACAAGTTGGCTAAAATTATTTTTAATGAAGATGTTCTTGCAAGGGGAATTCGTCAAGGTTGTCCCTTATCCTCCTTACTATTCATCCTGGTTATTGAAAGTCTTAGTAGGATACTTTTGGATGCTTGGCAAAAAGGTCTTATTAAAGGATTTCAGTACTCACATGATCTATCCATTACTCACTTGTTATTTGTTGATGATGTACTTTTATTTGGTATTTCTACTGTAAGTGAATGGAAAGCATTTAAAGATGCACTTGACCTTTTTGCTCAGCTACTGGTATGTTTGTCAGTATAGAAAAGTCTTGCTTTCTTTATCAGGATGTTGATGAAGGTATTCGAAGCCAAATTTCTAAGCTTCTTCCCTACAGTATGACACCTATCCAAACTGGTTTCAAGTACTTGGGATATCGCCTTAAACCCTTGGGGTATCGACCTTCAGACTAGAGTTGGATGGTGGAAATGTTTGAAAATAAGATTAAAAATTGGTCATTCTGGCTACTATCTTTGGGAGGCAGAGTGGTTCTTATTAAATCAATTCTCACTGGACTTGCTATGTATTGGTTTGCCCTGGCTAGATGTCCTAAATCTATTCTGAATCGATCAAGGAAGTCTATCTTTTCTTTCCTATGGGGGAGTATTGATAGGCATCAGAAATATCATTTGGCTAGCTGGGAAGTGATTTCAGCCCCTATTGAATGCGATGGCTGGGATATAAAGAACTTGGAATGGTTTGGGATCTTGCTTAGACTGAAGAATATGTGGTTGCTACTTAAGGGTAATGACATTTGGAGCCGAATTGTAACATTTAAGTACATCAAAAATAAACCTTTGAAGGACTGGATCAGATCCCAGAAGTTCATTATCAATGGAACTTCATACTTCTGGAATGGTTTTATAAGGATTTTTTCTTGGATCACTTGTCAGCTTGGTTGGAAGGTTGGAAATGGTTTGAAAATCCTCCTGGGAGTTGATCTGATTGTTGGTCTTGGCTCTTCATATCATTAACTAGAGGACCTTCGGGAATATCTGACTGACTACGAGATTAAAAACCTGGCTCAGGTTCAAAACTTGGAAGGTCATACTAATGGTTTAAATTGTTGGTATCCGGCAATAGACCTCAGCTTGGGAGGTATCTTGGACGACTAATGGTCATCCTTTGTCAATGGCCTATCACATGGTGGCATAAAGATTGGAAATCATGAGGATTCCTTGCTCTGGATGTTTGATGAAAAGTCTGGAATGGTCTCGTCCAAAAAAGCTTACGAGCTCATAGTGTCTAAGCATCTGCCACTGATAAAAAAAGGTATTCTCCCGTGGGTTTGGGGATTCAATATACCTCAGAAATTGAAGTGCTTAATTTGCCTAGCTATTAATAGGAAAATCAATACTTGGGATAACCTGCACAAGAGGGGTTGGGTCGGCCCTAACAGATGTTGTTTCTGCAAAATTGAAGCTGAAACTGTTGACCACATCTTTGTTGTCTACTCCTTTGTGAAGAAGGTCATTCATAGCTTGCGAAGTATGTTTGATGTCCATTTACTTTGTTCTGACTCTTCTCTTTTAGAAAACCTGTCCACCTGAGTTTCAAAGGGTGGGAAGCTTCTGTATCTACCCTTCTTTTTTATCTAAAGCATCTGTTCAATTGTATCTACCCTTCTTTTTTTATCTACCTCCTTGATTTGGGGGATCCAGGTTTGACCAAGGGCGCTAGTGGTGTATTTTGTCTATTTTGGCTCACATAGGATCATTTATTTCTACCTCGAGCCTCCCATTCACCTCTATATTCTCACCCATGCATGGCTTGGAGTCTTTAATGCCCCAACACACTTCATCAACGTTCACACCTTGGTTCGTGGCTATTTGGGCTAAGTTGGAGCTACATTGGTCCACCTAGGGTGGATTGAGGTCACTTTTCACCATGACACATCTACAACTCCAATTGGCTTCCAGAGCCTCATGATTTTTGTCCAATGTATTATAGATGTATAATATAACATCTACAAGATGCATGATAATAACATGATCAACAATTAGCACCATTCACATGTGTTATTCCACCTATTTTCTGTCTCTTTGTTTTTCTCTTGCACATTTTGTGTGAATATTGTTCTAGATCCTAGATCTGAATGAGAAGCAAATTCTCACATGGTATCAGAGCTGGTTGGAGCTATAAACAAATCTTGTGAGGTTTGAGTTGTTGTTTAGGGCATATTTCCAAAAAACTTGAGTGCTTGTTTTGCAGGGTTAACAACAATTTTTGTCACAGGTTGCGCAAGCATGATGGAGAAAACTTGAGCTCTGCTTACTCCATTCAATTATTTTGAATGGAAGTTCGAGATGGTCATCTATTTGAGTTCCAAGGGCCTCTATCGAGTCACCATGGCAACTGAACACGAGTCAAATTCTATTCTGGAGAAAGCTAAGTTTTTTAATAAGCTTGATGAGGCATTCGATATGCTCTTCCTTGGCACTTCAAGAGAACTTCTCTTTCATATAGAAAGTCATCGCACACCGAATGAAGTTTGGGTCAAGTTTGAGTCACTATTCGGGAATACAGATGAAATGAGAGGCCATCAGCTTGAGAATGAGCTAATCTCATTGAGCCCAACTCACTGCAAGACCATTGAAGACTTCTTCGCCAAGTTTAAAGTGCTAGTACTTTAGCTAAAACAATGTGGCACAGAGAAGAAAGATGATCATCTTATCTTGTCCATCCTTTCTAAGTTGGGGCTAGAGTATTCTGTATATGTTTCGACATTTCACTCTAGTAAACTTACAACTAGAAATTGGAAGATGTATGCGCTAGCAAATTTCATGGAGTCTTTGAATCAAGAGCATGAAAAGCTCATTCAAATGGGTAACATCATCAAATTCAAACATCAAGCCCTTGCTTCTGGTGTATCAAATCAATCCCAGAGCAAGAAGAAATATTTGAAGCAAAAGGAGAAAGAGAAGAAGGAATCAAGTTTAGAAAGCTCTAGTTCTACTAATGGGAGCTCGAGATCTAGGAGGAGGAGAAACAAGACAGAAATACCCACATGTGATTATTGTAGAGGTTCACATATTGAGAAATATTTCTTCAGAAAGAAGAAGGACATCACAACCAAGCTCCTTGAGGAGAACCATATTGCTCATCCAGAATTTGCAAAAAGATGGGAGCGCAAGCAAGGAAATGGTAAGGTTGAGCATGCATTGGGTGCATGGGTAAAACCCAATTCTGTTTTCTTTGTTTCTGATAGCTCTATTTCTGATTCACATTCTGATATATCAGATCCTGAAACCACCATCCCTTCCTTGAGAAAATTCCCAGTCAGTTTATTAAAACTTCCTCCTAAAACTAGTCATTTTTCATTAGCTTTTGATGTGCCTTCTGAAAGATCTTTCCCAATCCAATCGGATCTTTTCATTTATGATTCCAAAGATGATATACAGGCTGATATACAACCTATGATAGTCATTGACTCATTTCTCCAACCATCTCATGACCAAAATACCTAACAACCCTCAAGTTCACTTGTTGGAAATTCAGAAAATTGCCTGGTTTCCAATGCTATGTCTCTTGTATATGTTGTTGTTATGTCTTTCATTGGTTGGAAAACCATATCATTGGCCTTCATGGGACTTCTGTTCCACATGTCTGGGCTTGCTTTCACCACCCATGGTTCAAATCTCAAGTCTCCGGAGCTTCCAGGTTCGCTCAATTGCAATTGTGATCAAGTTGCTCACTCTTCTCTTCCTATGGATCCATTCGCTCATGGAGATACCATACCTATGATATTTTTTCCTATGTATGAGATGTATTATGATATTTCAGACCCTCATGAGCTTTGTTACATAGTTATGAAGGTGCTTCATCAAATTGGGAGAAAGATTCATGGTTTTATTTATGATATGGCAACTACACATAATGCAGATTTTGTTGAATCTTTTGATGTTATTTGGGAAAGAGTTTGCAGATATATCTTTTCCATAGTTGATTATGCTATTAGATCAGACTATGCTTGCAGCAAAATACATTTTTATGATGCCCCTCCATCATCAAATTATGATCATCAAAGGGCCTATCCACATGATCTCTGTTCACAACACTTTGATGCATTGATGCATGATCTTGGCAGCCACAACATCTTCGCCAAGTCCATGACCAAGAAGTTGTTCTTTCAGCTCATTCAAGTGAAGAAGAGAGGTTTCTCTTTCAACTCAAACCTTTAGATCTCTGTCATATCCATTTTTTAGGGAGGTTTTGTCCCATGAGGTTTTCTTCCTTACCTCGGTTACATGGATTAATAAACATTGTTGTAAAAGGCAACTTGTGCCTTAGTTGCCAAGGCCTTAATAAATATTTTTGATTAAATAGTACTAATTATGGATTAAGGGGGGGTGTAGGAAAATTAATACATACTTAGTACATATTTTTTACCTTAGGCTAACTTTATTTTCCCACATGCAATGATATCATATGGTTTAGACTTAGGAGAGTTGATTCTGCAAGATATCTGGTTATTTTGGCATGTTCACACCTACAATAGTGCTCCAATTTGGTCAACCCAGCCCATGTGCACCCTCATTAATTCCTTGGGGCGCTACCTCCTTGATTTGGCGGATCCACTTTTGACCAAGGGCGTCAGTGGTGTATTTTTCCTATTTTGGTTCTCCTGGGAGCATTTATTACCACCTTGAGCCTCCCATTCACCTCTATCTTCTCACCCACGCATGTCTTGGAGTCTTTAATGCCCCATCACACTTCACCAATGTTCACACCTTGGTTCATGACTATTTGGGCTAAGTTGGAGCTCCATTGGTCCACCTGGGGGGGATTGAGGTAATTTTTCACCATGACACATGTACAACTCCAATTGGCTACCAGATCCTCACGAATTTTGTACAATGTATTATAAATGTATACTATAACATCTACAAGATGCATGATAATAATATGATAATTGGTGTTTCTCATACTTCATAAACCACTCATCCGATTGTAGTTGTAAAGGGAATCACAAACATAATAATCATTGGCAATATACCACAATGAACCAAAATCATTAAGAAATATAAAAATTACAAGCTACATGCCACTATAAACCAAATTCATCAACAAACAATCTCATATCATGATTTAGCGACCTTGTTTTAAAAAGGTATCACAAGAACAATTAAAAACAAACCACAAAGGGGCAGAGGCACGTTTGAAATTTGATGGGTAAATAGTCATCATTTGTCATTTTACATGTCACAATACTGCCACTTCTTAAAATTAAATATCAATAACGAAGTATGAATTTTAATTTCACCCATCATTTTGAAGTGTATTTTTATTTTTACATGTCATTAATATCTATATCTCAAGCGTGTGTGTGTGTGTGTGTGTGTACATACATACATACATACATACATATATATATATGATATGGAAATTTTTTATTTTTGTTAGGAAACTTCCATTAATTAATATAAAGAATAAAAACACTAAAAGTAATTAACATTATTTTCTCAAACTTTCTTTCTATATTATGGGAAATAAAATTCCGAAGTTTAAATTTTTAAACCTTATAATTTGTAAGTCTTTTCAATGAGCAGCTCCATTATAATTCATAGAGTTTCATGCAAATCATGGTCTCGTTGTCTCTCCTTAACTCAAGTTCACATAAAGTAAGCAAATAATTGTTGCAATTTTGATACAATTTCATATGTATTATTTTGAAATATTTGAATGAATTTTATGTGTGCAACATTTAAAGTTAATTTATATTGACACGTTTTGTAGATCAAGTAGCATGTGGATATTCTAGAATAATCCTCCAATAAAAGGAATTGCATAATTTCATCAAGTTGGCTTGACGTGCCTTCATTTGATATTGTAGCCTGTAAATAAAAATTCCATGAATTTATTGATACGCTTCATTTAGGTTATAAAGGGTTCTCTATGAAATATACATTGTCAAATACTTGGCAAACAAGATTTTCAAATATGTTAAAGTTATGGAAACCCATACTTACAATCCCTACAAGCACTGTGCCATGTGAAAGTGGATTCTCTAAGCAAAATATAATCAAAGATATAAGGAAAAACACTCGTCACTAACTACATTGGATGATCTTATGCGAGTATCATTGATTGGCCATGAATCATCTTTGATAGATTGGAAAAAATATATCATTGGATGATCTTATGCGAGTATCATTGATTGGCCATAAATCATCTTTAATAGATTGGAAAAAATATATCAAATTTAGAAACAAGCAAAACAATGAAAAAATGAGTTGTATTTGCAGTGTATTTTTATAATGGTGTTGTATCCCATATGAGGCAAGACACAAAGTCTTTTACATGTATTTTATTAAATCATTGTTGTGTTTCAAAAGTTTTATAAAGTTATATAATCATATATTGAACTATATTTTGGCAATTTTTTTTCTTTAAAGCATTATTGTGTTTCAAATGTCTTACTTTATAAAACTTTATCATGTGTTGAACTATATTTTTGTAAACTTTTTATTTTTGTATTGTATGAGGCAATATATGAGAATTCAATGTTTCATATAGCTACTATAAATGTTATTTTAAAAAAATCAACTATTATTGTGACGGGAAAAATTCAAATTTAAACATGAAATGAAATGCAGTGTTAAAATTAAAACATCATATAAAAACATTCGACGTGCAAGGTAGGACATCAAATTTCAAACCTCAGCAGAGGTACCTCTAGGCAATGCATATACCAAAGCAAGGTAAAATTTCATCACATCAACCCAACAACTTGCACCCTAATATCAGTTTATAAATTGGAAAAACTTTTCACTACCTTTAATACTTCAGTCACCGCTCATCTTACAATTATTTCCTATAGGATTATTAAATATACACATCTTTTTAAGGGTCTTATTATAGATACAAGCTCGTATCAATAATTTAAATCTCAAACAAATGATCATGAAGTTTAAATAAAAATATTGACTTGGTAGAATTACCACAACAACACTAATTTGAACCTAATAAAGAAAAGGCACAATCCATAGGAATAGGTGATAATATTTATCGTTCAAATTGGAACCATATCATACACTAGATAAATTACATATTGTTAATTTTTTTAAAAGCTTGAGGTATTTATCCACCAAAAGGAAAATGCACTAAATAAATCACATATTGCTAATGTAAAAAGTGAATCTAGGTTTATTGACAAATGCAAAGACACCCATTGAAAGAAACATGTAGCAAAAACATCCATTGAAACTACAAGGTAACAAGTTTAGAATTTTTTTTTTGCAATTTAATCGATCGTCTTTTAGAAGCATTATCTTTTAAAAGAAATCATAGCATGTACTAAATGAATAACATACTCATACAACGATTCTAGAACAATTGTAGATGAAAGTGTAAATGGTAACCATAAAAGTAATTTTACAATTTAACTCATCAAACATGTCCAGTAAAATCATAATTAAGAAGTGACATGTCTCTTTAAAAGCATAATATAAAACCATATGAATGGATTGATAAAAATTAAAAATAATATACAAGTCGAAGTATATTATTTTCTAAACAATTTCAAATAGAATGATATGCACGAATACAAACTTAAATTTATAATTTACTTATAATTATTTTTATTTTTATTTTTATTTTTTCTCAAAGAACATCATGTAAAAAAACCCTATAACATATCCAGTTTCCATAGGGCATTTTTGGGGAAACGATTTATTTTTTGCATGTCTAAGCAAACCAAATATATTAGTCTCTTTATTTCATGATGTTAGATAATATTGACATGGTTCACCCTTTAACCACTTAATCATTCACTTTATCAATGAATTAATTTCATCTACAAACTAATCAAACATAAAGATGACAACTATTTCACAACTATAGAAGAAAGTGTAAATGGTAACCACAAAAGTAATTTTACAATTTAACTCATCAAACATGTCCACTAAAATCATAATTAAGAAGTGAAATGTCTCTTTAAAAGCATAATATAAAACCATATGAATGGATTGATAAAAATTAAAAATAATATACAAGTCAAAGTATATTATTTTCTAAACAATTTCAAATAGAACGATATGCATGAATACAGACTTAAATTTATAATTTACTTATAATTATTTTTATTTTTATTTTTTCTCAAAGAACATCATGTAAAAAAACCCTATAACATATCCAGTTTCCATAGGGCATTTTTGGGGAAACGATTTATTTTTTGCATGTCTAAGCAAACCAAATATATTAGTCTCTTTATTTCATGATGTTAGATAATATTGACATGGTTCACCCTTTAACCACTTAATCATTCACTTTATCGATGAATTAATTTCATCTACAAACTAATCAAACATAAGGATGGCAACTATTTCACAACTATAGATGAAAGTGTAAATGGTAACCACAAAAGTAATTTTACAATTTAACTCATCAAACATGTCCAGTAAAATCATAATTAAGAAGTGACATGTCTCTTTAAAAGCGTAATATAAAACCATATGAATGGATTGATAAAAATTAAAAATAATATACAAGTCAAAGTATATTATTTTCTAAACAATTTCAAATAGAACGATATGCATGAATACATAATTAAATTTATAATTTACTTATAATTATTTTTATTTTTATTTTTTCTCAAAGAACATCATGTAAAAAAACCCTATAACATATCCAGTTTCCATAGGGCATTTTTGGGGAAACGATTTATTTTTTGCATGTCTAAGCAAACCAAATATATTAGTCTCTTTATTTCATGATGTTAGATAATATTGACATGGTTCACCCTTTAACCACTTAATCATTCACTTTATCGATGAATTAATTTCATCTACAAACTAATCAAACATAAGGATGACAACTATTTCACAACTATAGATATTCCTTACTAGTTAGGGAATACTTACCACCATGCTCAATGTCGTTAGCAAAGTTAATAATGTAAAGATACTTAACTTCCTTACTAAGTTTTCCCTCATCTTATCTTAACAATATACATCATATAAAAATATTCCCAATCCTCTTTGACTTCTATTGTAGCATTTAAAGACATATACTTTGCATTCGTCTAAGGCAAGTCTTATCCACAATACTTAATAGCATGGTTGGTATTAAGATCTTATACAAGAATTAATGACATTTCATTACCAGACATTCTTTCGATGATACCTTTACATAACTTATCCTTGCTTTCCACTAACCTGTGTGTATAAGGGGTGTTCACTATAATTATATCCAACTCTTTAAAACATGAAAACAACAAAATCATACCACATAGATTACAATCCAAATACTCGATTAAAAGGCCATTATTGAAAATAAATTACTTAAACACTTAACACCTTTCATATCAATAGCGTTCTTCACATGAATTTACTAGTTCAACAATACCAATTAAGATTGATATACATTCAAACATTTAATACTATCTCAACCTTTACAATGAAACCTTTCAAAACATTAGAATGCTTATTTGATTTAAGAGACAAGTGCGACTGCGGGATTGACTTCGAATTTCCTCCCAACCTTTTGGCTCTCTGTGCAACATATGTTTTCTCGCTAAAAGGTCACCCTCAAGCTAGGCAACAAACTCTAATAGAAAGAAAAATGAGAAAGAGAAACTTTCTCAATGATTCCTATGTTATCTCACAACCTAATATATAAGGGACTTGATTAGTAACAATTGTATCTTTGGATAATATGCTTATAACATGCTTGCTATTAAACTCAATTCTTGATTCTTAATTCATAAGCTTCATAAGTTTATCTCTTGAGACATCCTTTTCACTAGACAAGTGAAAGGAGTTCGGCCCCACTTAATCATATCATTAGAGATCATCATGTATATAGATTATCAAGATTCCAAAATTTCTCCATAGTCATTTCTTGACGATCAATTCTTTTGTAATTCAAGATTAATCACAGATTAATACAAGGGTTGATTATAATGGAAACCAATAACTCAAAAGAATTATCCTATTAAGCTCGGTTCAAAATTAGCTATAGATGGATATACTCGATTAAAAGGCCATTATTGAAAATAAATTACTTAAACACTTGACACCTTTCAAATCAATAGCGTCCTTCACATGAATTTACTAGTTCAACAATACCAATTAAGATTGATATACATTCAAACATTTAATACTATCTCAACCTTTACAATGAAACCTTTCAAAACATTAGAATGCTTATTTGATTTAAGAGACAAGTGCGACTGAGGAATTGACTTCGAATTTCCTCCCAACCTTCTGGCTCTCTGCCAACATATGTTTTCTCGCTAAAAGGCCGCCCTCAAGCTGGGCAACAAACTCTAATAGAAAGAAAAATGAGAAAGAGAAACTTTCTCAATGATTCCTCTGTTATCTCACAACCTAATAGATAAGGGACTTGATTAGTAACAATTGTATCTTTGGATAATATGCTTATAACATGCTTGCTAATAAACTCAATTCTTGATTCTTAATTCATAAGCTTCATAAGTTTATCTCTTGAGACATCCTTTTCACTAGACAAGTGAAAGGAGTTCAGCCCCACTTAATCATATCATTAGAGATCATAATGTATATAAATTATCAAGATTCCATTTTTCTCCATAGTCATTTCTTGACGATCAATTCTTTTGTAATTCAAGATTAATCACAGATTAATACAAGGGTTGATTCTAATGGAAACCAATAACTCAAAATAATTATCCTATTAAGGTCGGTTCAAAATTAGCTATAGATGGAATATCAAAGTATATAAGATATTGTTGAACCTTTCCCTTAAAAGTGCATTTATTAAATAATTACTACTCAAACAGTAATGATCCAAATCCTAATTCCTGCAATAACATAAACACAAATGCAAGGGAGGAGATCTCTCAAATTAAAAATGTTACATTAAATGTAAACAAAAGAGTAGTATCCACTCAACTTGTAAATATCCATTACCAAATAAAAAAGCATGGATCGAACTTGCTTATGGTGTCATCCTCTATCTACAATAAAATATTCATGTATTGGAGGGTTGAACTATAAGGGAAATTCCTATCTTTCAATTCTGGGAACATTATTCACACAAGTCAAACCCCTTTATATAACATGGTAATAATAATTTAAAAGCTTGATCCATTCCAAGGATTACACACCCGAATTCTACAGTAATAAAGAGTAGAATTTTCACAGCAATAAACAGAACGTGTAAGGGAGTGGTCCTCCCACGGAGGTCGTCGTTCTTGCTTGGTAAATGGGAATGGTAAGGTAGATTTTAACTTCCCACCTTTAGAGGTTGTTTGCTCCTCGACACTCCATGCTTTTTTATTTTTTTACCCGAATCGCATAATATTCCCCAACAATAAGACGAATATTCCCCCATCAAAGCCCGTCTCCTTCCAAGAGACCAAATCCTATTCGAGAGGAAAACCCTAACTGTTCTTCCGTGACGGTTACACATCTCAAATGGCACTTATTATATGTTTTTTGTTCATTTATTTAAGTTCTTTAACAGTTTTTTTAACTAATATGTCTTTAGAGCTCTAAGCAAACATACATATTAGATTTAATTAGAATAACTCAGATATTACATACATAGGGTTCATCCCTTAATACCTTGAAAGCTCGACTCTTAATACCTCTTCTTCATGCTTCATATTCTTTTCTTTTTGGATCTATGTGATGGTAAACAAGAGAATCAAAACATGTGATACCTTAGCCATTATCACAGTGTTCGTTCAAGTTTATAAAACTTCACTAGTCATTACCACATTCAATCCTTATGTAATGGGAGCTAAAGTCAAATATAATACATTTTATTTTTTCAGACACAACTCCGCTCTTCATGCATTTATTTATGCATTTCAATTTATTTAAACTAGCTTACACACATTCAAGCACCTGATTCTAAGCAAACTAGTTCATGTACTTCGACAATTAAAACAATATAATTTCTATAGCGTGCATGCCAAAAAGTAAACACAAAAGACCGCATTTAAATAATCAATTCTTCAAAGAGTGCACAACATACATGTGCGTTAGAGTCTGTTAGGCCATAATGTTGTTAACCTTTCTCTAATACCACTTGTAACATACCGAGTTTATGTAGTGCATTTTTAGGGAAACAAGGTAAGAAAAATTGCATGTCTAAGCAAACCAAATATATTGGTCTCTTTATTTCACGATGTTAGATAATATTGACATACTACCTGGATCCACCCTTTAATCACTTAATCTTTCACTTTATCAATGAATTAAGTTAATCTACTGACTAATCAAACATAAAAATGACACTTATTCCACAACTATAGATATTCCTTACTAGTTAGGGAATACTTGCCTAAATATTGACCGTGCTTGGCATCATTATCAAAGTTAATAATGTAAGCATACTTAACTTTCTTACTAAGGTTTTAACTCATCTTACCTTAACAATATACATGATATAAAAAAATCCTCAATCCGCTTATACTTATATTGTACCATTTAAAGACATATACTTTGCATTCATCTAAGACAAGTCCTATCCATAGTACTTATTAACATGGTTAGTATTCAAAACTTGTACAAGAATCAAAGTCATTTCATTACACCAATATTCTTTCAATGATACATTTACACAACATATTCTTGATTTCCATTAACATGTGTATAAGGGGCGTGCACTGTAATTAAATTTAACTCTTTAAAACATGAAAGCAACAAAATCATGAGAGAAATTACTTGAGTACTCAGCTTTAAGATCAATAATGTTCTTCAAATGATTTTATTAGTTCAACAATACCAATCAAGATTCATATACATTTAAACATTTATTACTATGTCAACCTTTACAATTAAAGCTTACAAAACATAAGAATGTTTATTCGATTTAAGAGAAAAGTGCGACTGAGGACTTGACTTCGAATTTCTTCCCAACCTTTTGGCTCTCTATCATGCGTATGTTTTCCCATAGATAGACCACCCCTAAGTTAGGCAACAAACTCCATTAAGGTGAAAAATGACAAAGATAATCTTTCTCAATGATTCTTCATATATCTAACAACTGAATAAGCAAGGAACTTGAATAGTAACAATTTTATCCTTGGATAATATGCTTATAACATGCTTGCTATTAAACTTAATTCTTGATTCGTAATTCATAAGCTTCATAAGGTTATCTTTTGAGAGATCTTTTCACTAAACAAGTGAAAAGAGTTCAGCCCTCCTTAATAATCATATCTTAGAGATCATCATATATATAAATTATTAAGATTCCAAAATTTATCCTAGTCATTTTTAGACGTTCAATTCTTTTGTTATTCAAGATTAATACAAGGGAAACCAAGATTAATGGAAACCAATAACTTGGCTGGTTCACAATTATAAATTGCAAATATAAATGAAATATCAAAATATTAAAAGTGTATTTATTAAATGATTACCACTCAAAGACAAATGTACTCTTACTTAAACACAAATGTAAGGGAGGAGATCTCTCGAATTAAAAAAGTATTAAATGTAAGCAAAATAGTATCCACTCAACTTGTAAATATCCATTATTATTCCCTACTTAGCAAGGAATTATGTTTTTTTTATTGGTTTTTGGCATGTGAACCGTACTCATTCCAGATTTTTATGCTATACTTTTATTCATAAATCAAACAATTTTCCTAAGTTTCAGACCCGGTCTTATTATGCAATTACCTTTTCAGTTTGCTTGGGCCTGACACCACTGACAATACCTGCACCAATTTCTCTTCTGATTGTCCAGGCTAACCTACCCACCTGCTCACCGTGACACCTATCAAGATTTGTTTTACTTTTTGCCATCTGTATGTGGTCACCGTATCCATGCAAAGGTTAAAGGTTGCGGTCTCCATTTGTGCCAGCCATGCAAAGGTTATTGAATCAGTATCGAGGCAAAAGAATGCGCTAAGTTTGCTATAAAGAGTGAGTATGCTAGCAGATTTTTTTTCATGGTTCAATGAACTTTATCCGTCGAGCCGTAGCACTTTGTCAAGAATGGGGTACTTAAATCTTTAAAATCGTTTTGGGGTTCTACTATTGCAAAGTTGGGATGGGAAAGATCTCGAGAGGTTTCTGCTATGCTGGTTGCGTAAGTTTTCTGTTGTTAGGTGAATAACTCAGCGACCGTGAGTTTACATTACATTTTACAAATTAAAACAGAATAATCCATAATGCTGAACTAATACATTGCACATTTGGTGGGGCAGGTTTAAAAATCGCGAAAGGGTTGTTCAATGACTTTTACTTGTGGTTTCTTCCCATGTGATAAGACATGACCGTGTGATTCTTGAGTTTTTAAATCGTATTGAGTTTTTTTTTTTTTAAATGAAAACTAATAACCTTCTATGCATGATGAAGGTGAAGGTTTGTTTTAGGTCGAGTTCCTAAAAAAACGAAGGTTTTGAATGATTTTTCTAAACAGTTGAAATATCAAGATTTAAAACTGAGTTGGGGCCCTTCTTGGATATGGGAACTCGAACCCTCGACCATCGTCTCAAGCATAATCAGAAGGTAGAAAAACATAACCAGGGTTATAAGTAATGCAAGATTTTGCACACTTGTTGGGGTTGAGGAAGGTATCCAATTTCTTGTACCAAAAATTTGTTGGTTTCTAACCTTAACCTAAGTTGATATACTTTTGGAATTTTATGTTTCTAGACGTTAAAGTTTGTTTTGCGTGTGTGGGTAACTGAACAACACTGTGGACGTTACCACGACTTCAACACTCCAGGTATAAATCAAAAACCTTCTCCTCGAATGACAGAGTATGATACCTGCAAGAAAAAATGTATGGGATTTTGAAACTGAAGAAAATGGAAAAGCCTCTCAGCTTTATGCAACCCTCGATAGACAGTTCAATCCTGTACATATATGTCAAGGTAGCCCAAGATCATATTTTTTGCATAAAACTTCTCATGGCATCCACGAAATCCAAGCAGATTAAACTCATTGCGTCTGTATGAATGTGAGACTTGCGCAACACTGAAACTCACCCGATATGTGTATGAACAGCTCTATTTGATAAAATTGGAGTTGTCTATCATTGTTAAATTATTAGACTCTTTAGATCAATATATCACCAGGGTCTGTCAAATCACGGCACTAACACACTACTGAGATAGGTAAAAAATAAAATCTAGTAGTTAAACAAGGCAGATTGAGTTCACAGTGCGGAGTAATATCATCTTGGCCATACAAGATGCTCCATGCATAGGGGTTTGTGCATACAGTTTTTTCTCCAGTAGTGGAATTTATCTTTTAAGAGCCCCTTAGAATGCTAAAAGCATGGCCAACCACCAAGCATGTCAATCCTACTCTTTGTCAGATACCGAAGTCCAAGCCATCGGCCCATCAGTAAAGAATAGCGAAAATGACGCTCTGCACAGTACCAAGTCCCTGTATAATGAATGAATTTTTTTCTCGCCTGTTATCAATATGAACCAATAAATCTTCTCATCTGGTAACTAGTTATTTAGGTCATGAGATGGGCATTCTTAAAAAAAGAAGCAACCGACATGGACAGTGTTACAAGAAAAAAGCAACAGAAGGACGAAGGGCGAGGAAGGTTTATGACTTTGCTCATGTTAGTTTTAGTTTGAATGGAAAAACTATCTACTTACCATTTAAGAGGTACTTGAACTAGCATAGGGTGAAGACGAAGTGAACCTTATTTCTGATGGCTTCCATTTTCAAAATCTAACCCACAAGAATTCACAGGAATTGAACTGGTGAGAATCTTCTACAAAACTCTAAAACTCTATGCTAGATTCCCAGCCACTAATGTTTGCTCCTCGTTGATATTGATGGGCAGGAATGATGAGGAACCGATTTAGGAGAATGCACTGGTTATGCTTCATGTTGTTGCCAAGTGTAGTCCCATCTACCAATTACTTTAGGCTTTAATATTCAATTTACATAGGATCCTCATTGCTGCGATAATTCTTTTACAACACTTTTGTTTATAATGGGAAGACTGGACACGACACAGTACTGGTTGCCTTTATTTCATAACATCTTGTATAACCGTACGTGCCTAGCACCAACGCGGAGCTATTTACTTCTGCCCGCCCATCATGAAAGGTGGGTAGTCACTTCACCTGGGATTCTTTCATGAACAATAAACTGTTAGTCTCTGGATTGTGTAGTCCAGATACCTAAATACATTTTCCCTGTGCTAAGCAGAATCTACTGTGTATTGGTTTGGCCATAGAGATAAATAGAGACAAACCAGACAGTTAGGCCGCCAATTGCTGGTTTTCCACTGTCAAATATAGAATTCATAAAACTTATAAATATAGAAAGCATAATATTGATAGTAAATTAAGATAAAACAGGCATACAATTACATTGTAAGATAAAACATTAATAATTAAGCATCCCTAAACAGTGACGACAAAGCTTTCAATGGGTGAAATTTGAAATAGCACAGCCAATGCAGGAAACTATGACGTCGCCAATGTTACACCTGACTTTACCCGATAACATATATATCCGAAGACTGTGCCTCTGGTGTGGAATGAAGCCAGTTCTCTTGTTGTGAACAGAAAAGCGTTCGGCAGTTCTCTCCTCACCTTTGCTCATTATCAATTATGTTGGGTAACTAATTAAAACCTAATTTTTAATGCTTCATTTTGTCAAACTATTCTTAGCTCTTAAGAAAGGTTAAAGCTTTAATCGAAATTCTTAGAAGCAGGGCTCAGCTCGAAAACAGAGATGAACGATTCGACGTCATAATAAGAGACCTCCGAAATCCTAAAGGATGTCCTTGTTATCAATTGTACACAAAATCTTTCTATGAGCTTGTTCTAAAGCCAAAGCTGAGCCACAGAGGAGTGTTCCTTACTCAGGTATAACATCGCAATAAAATCGCTCAAAGAATTCCGTCATCTTTTGCTGCCTCACACCTTACATCCATTATAAAAAGATAAAGAATAATCAATTATAACCAGATAAAGAATAAGTTGATAATAATAAAGCATGCTTATAACAATACTTTGTAGTTCTAGGAGTCTCACCGATAATTGCAGGCGACTTCAGTTCGCCGCTTGAGTTTTATAGACAGTTCTATTCATTTAGTTTAAAGCTCTTAAAATATGGAGTTGGAGGAGCGGTTGATCTTCTCAGTCATTGAAATTAAATTTCTGTGATCAACGCCACCCAACCAATAGTGTCATAGAACAACTACTATATCCCTCTGAAAAATATGGAGTTAGAGGAGCGATTGATCTTCTCAGTCGTTGAAATTAAATTTCTGTGATCAGCGCCACCCGACCAATAGTGTCATGGAACAACTACTATATCCCTCCGAATGGACTGTGACAGGCTCGACGCACACGAAGGTATTCTCATCCGTATACAACGCGTTAGGACAGGTTTTCAAGTGTAAGCTACCCGGGAGCTCCTTTCAATTTTTTTTTTTCAATTTTCTTGTGTATTAACCATAATTCATAGAAATTGATCCAATCAAATGAAAGGTGAAAATTGTGGTGGAAAGGCTTCCTATAAATCAAACCCTTCTCCTCCACAGAAATAAAATAGTTACTTATACAGATTATACATTTATTTTATATTTAAAAGTTGGGAAGTGCTTTTAATACAAAGTTGGGGAATTATTATATTTTAAGCATTTATATATTACATAAAATATTTATATGTTGCTTTCATTTTTTTGTTTTTAATTTATAAAGTGTTATCATTTAACATTTTAAGTTTTCAAAAAAACTAAATACAAGTTTTTTATATTAAGATCAGATTTTTATGTTAAAAAGTTTTACATTTATGTTAATTGCAGGTTGATGTCATTTCTATAAATTTAGTGTTATTTGATGACTTAATTTTTTTTTACAGTGGATTATAATATTTCCGTCTAATTGTACAAATGAGTGAACCTCACAACATTGCACTAGCAATAAAACAAATAATCTGTATTTTTATTCTGTATTTTTATTATGGTTATAATATTTAATATATAATATAATGTTTAAGTTTAGATAATTTATAATTGACATATATTCTATATTTTAGAATCTTAGCAATCTTGAAAACAGTAAATATACAGCATTGCTGCTACCCCTTGTTACCAAATAAAAAAGCTATGGATCCTGCTTACGAGATTGTCCTCTATCTGCAATAAAAGATTCACGTATTGGAGGGTTGAACTACAAGGGAAACGCCTGTCTTTCAACTCTGGGGAACATTATTCACACACGTGAAACCCCTTTATATAACATGGTAATATAAAATAAAAGCTTGATCCATTTCTAAGGATTACACACCCGAATTCTACAGTAATAAAGAGTAGGAGTTTCATAGCAATAAATACAACGTGTAAGGGCCTGGGACTCCGACGTGCCGACGTCAAACCCCTTTATATAACATGGTAATATAGAATAAAAGCTTGATCCATTTCTAAGGATTACACACCCGAATTCTACAGTAATAAAGAGTAGGAGTTTCATAGCAATAAATACAACGTGTAAGGGCCTGGGACTCCCACGTGCCGACGTTCACACACGTCAAACCCCTTTATATGACATGGTAATATAGAATAAAAGCTTGATCCATTTCGAAGGATTACACACCCGAATTCTACAGTAATAAAGAGTAGGAGTTTCATAGCAATAAATATAACGTGTAAGGGCGTGGGACTCCCACGTGCCGACGTTCTTGCTTGGAAAATGGTAACGGTAAGGTAGAGTTTAAAAGGAAATAAACCAGCTCTCCAAACTGACGAGTCGCTCTCCTTTACGGTGCAAAGATAGAAGTTACATCAATCTGCTTGCATAATTACCGTGTACAGACAATAAATAAATAAAGTTTACCAATCTTTGGAGAGTAATAAAGAGTAGGAGTTTCATAGCAATAAATATAAGGCGAGCAATACTCTACATGCAGCGGAGTGTTTAATACGCCTCCATGTGCATGAATTTATTGCTCACCGTTTGACTCCGCCATGCCCATGCCCTGACGCCTCCATGTCCATAGCCCATGCTGGACGATTTGACGCGGGCATGCTCTATCGCCCATCCATGCCCACCGTATACACGAGGCATAAACGTCCCGCGCCGCCCCAGTACAGTCCTCGACGGCAGCTTGCAGATGTCGATCAATCAAACCATAAATTCGGATCTGCATCAAACCCTGCGGCGGATTTGCTCTTCACATTACTCTTTTAGTTTCAGGCTCTGCGAAGCGAGGACGGTGCAGAAGAAGAACTCCACACCAGAGAGCGAACTCCACACCAGAGAGCGGGACAACCTCCTGCAACGCATACGAAGCATCCATCGGGTCAGTTTTCATTATATACATCACTCTGACATCATTATATTAAACTAATTTGAACATCGCGAGATTGTAAAAAAATGTTGACAGGCATACCCTGCCTCAGGACTGGAATTTCAAATAAACTTTGCCTGTCAAACCCAAATTTGATGGCGGTCTTGGATTTTTCCTACCCTTCATTTTACGTTTTAAGTGAATTCATGGCTGTCGAATTTGTTTACATATAAGATTTTAGCCTAGCTTACATATCAGTATGATTGCTTTCTTTCTTTTATCTCCTTCCTTTGCTTTATTTATTGCTCCTACACCTACAACGTGCTCTTACACAAGCCAGGGTAGGAAAGAATGAGGAACAACAGAGCCATGCCAGGATACCAGATTGGTATAAACTACCCAACAATTGATACCAAGAAGAGAGCATGGGAGTAGTGATTATTTAGTATGCATTCTTCTAAATAAAGCTCTCAGAAAGGGAGGAAACTTGTTGTCGACTAATGTAAGCGACTAGTTCTGATCCTGTATTCCATCCTGATTCGAAAATGAGGAGACATATGAGCATGTAAACTAACGTTCAGAGGCATATTGGTGTTTCATAATGTGTTTTCTGCGATCAATAAAATAAAATAAATACACCAAAACAATGGACGAGATTTACTTCCAAATTAAAATCAGAAGTGAATAATTTCTTGTCTGAAACAAAATATAAGTCATTTTCTATTATTATATGGTTGCAGTCTGGTACAGAATGACCTACAGAGTAACTCGAGTGTGAGCATTGATGTTTTATCTACAACATTCGAGTGGCTGGCAAATTACACTGCAACCTGCATCCATTAATTGGATCAATGTTGTCCTCCAGGAGGACATTTAAGTGTTCAAATCCAAGAGACTTGTAGATTGGTGCGTGCAGTGTACGCCGATAGAACCCTGCTGCAGCGCCACTTACAAATAGATTGAAGCCCACTCTTCAATGCCATGCCCTGCCTCTTAGTAGGCATCTCCTCGAATGCTGAGAACAAACATATTGAATCTGATCAATCCAATCAAGAAAGAAACAGTAGTTGGGTTCTGAAATTTATGGACTTGAGGTCATATTTTAAAGATGAAAATTCTTAATACAACTCAATATCTGATTCAAATTCAGGCCCTCCCAGTGGGTTCATTTCCTCGACCTCAAAGAATGGCTGCACCTCTGAAATTTTCGTGAATAACTGTGTTTGTGGACACTCTGGTCATAGTTGCTGTTGCAATGATGATGATTTCCTGTGCTCAGTTATGGAAGAGTTTTATGCCAATGAAGAAATTCTTGATAGAAAATATTTCTCTAGGTTCCTACATCGAGTTTCTTTGCCACAAACAAAACTGTTTTATATGATGTCATATCTCCATGCCGGATCTTCCAAATCTCCTCTTAAGATGAGGTAAACATTCTTTCACCATAAACCCTAAATCAAGAAAATTTCAATTTTACTAAATCTTTCTTTGGGCCGTCTCTTTCATCACAAGAAATGTAGCATGCCCATCCTGACGACATGTCGAGCACTCCAGCCAGGTTTGTGGCGTCTCTGCCAGTAAAGCTGAGAAATGAACATACCTACAAAGAGGCTTTTAATCCAGTTTTGGGTCTCTTAAACAAGTAGCCACCTTGAAAAAAATACGTCCAGCATCCCAGTTATGATGAGATCTGAGACTTTATATAATGACATCTGAGACTTTTTTATGATGAGATCTGAGAGAGTTTGGATGATTGATGTTTACATGCTTATAAGTTTTGATACTAAGAATTTTGTACACAATTTTAGTTTGCTTATGTATAATGTAGAAACTTAAATCCATTGTAGTTTGAAATAAAACACCTCTTATCTCTATTCAACCTCTGAATTATCTATTTCATTCCAAAATGTTGACAGGCATACCGATTGCCTCTTGGTACAAATTTCGCACATCTTTTGAGACCTGCAAAAACAAATTTCTTCATCTCAATCTCGATATATTAAAGTTTCAAATATTTTCATGAAAGAAAATTTTCTTCTAAAGACTTACAATATGCTTCCCAGAGTGATGTATGGTATTTTTACTAAATCAAACCACGTATACGACTGCGCCCTAATCTATTTTTTCCTGTAGCTTCTGGAAGAGGGTGGCAACTGGTAATGAACAATCCCAGGATCTCTTATAAACTATTCCATTTTCTGCTAACCGTTAGCAGTTACTTAGCTACGACTTCAGACATTTTATGTCACTTTAAAATTTTGAAATTTTTACAAAATTTTGGGTTATTACATTGTGTTTGATTCAACTGAAGACCGTGACCTCATTTTTCGAAATGCACCATACTTCATGGGCCCTTAGGGTCTCTATCTGAACAAGTGGACCTCGAATTTTGATCCTACCCAAGATGTTCCATCTGCAGTTCTTGTTTGGGTAAGGCTCCCTCATTTACCTTTACACTGCTGGAACTCAGATTCTCTGGAAGCCATTGGGAACAGGCTTGGAAAATACATAGACAAGGAAGATCGGAAAGATCAATATTCATGTGCTAAAATGTGCATTGAAGTTAATTTGGAGATTGGACTGCCAAAGGCGATCAAGCTAACTGTAGTTGAATGGTCTTAAATACAGGAGTTGGGCTATGAGCAAATTTCTTTCAAGTGTCGATTCTGCCATGGTTATGGACACTTTGCCTGAAGTTGCAAAAAAAAAAACTACAAGAGGAGCTTGAAAAAGAAAAAGATGAACAATGGACACAAGTTTAGAAATCATGAAACTCTAACCAAGACTCTAGAAAGAAATGTAAAGAAGGAAAGCTTTTGAAAGGAGACATTGTTGTCGGGAAGAATCCTCAGGCTGCAGAAAATCCCAAGGTATCCTCCAATCATTTTGTTGTCTTAAGCTCTCCTGAAGTCCCTATTCTTGAAGAGGGTGAACTGCATCAATTCGAAGTGCAGGATGATGTCTCTGCAGTTAATATAGGGTCTATGGAACAGGCTGGAGCAGCTATCCTAGAACTACCTAGTGTTGGTGATTGCCGACAGGATGATCATAAATAACTCCTTCTCCAAACAAAGCTAAGACTCCTTCTTCTTATGCATAAATAACTAAAAATTAGTCGGTGATAGCTCTGGCTCCTCTAATGAAGATTCCATTGAACAACTTTCAAAAAAGGCAGGCAAGAAGTATCGAAAGGAGGCTCGAGAAGAAGAGGCTGATAAACAAAAGATGCAGGGCAGCCAGTCCACCATTGAAATGTCATTTGGCAGAAGCAAGAAGACTCAGCCCTCTAATGGAGTCATCACTCACTCCCTCTCGGGTAAATAATGCAAGCCGTCTCTTGGAATTGCAAGGGGTTGGGGAACCCAACCAAAGCAGAAGCAGTCAAAGATTTATTGAAAATGGTTTCTTTTGACATTCTCTTGCTCCAAGAGACTAAGATAGAGGAGGAAGCTCTTCTTCTCTTAAGTAAAACCAAATGGAAATTAAATGTTGGCAAAGCTGTCACTGCGAGAGGAACATCTGGGGGTCTTGCAACTCTTTGGAGTGATGAAAAATTTCAGCTAAAACATTGGTTTTCCACCCAACATTGGATTTTTACTGACCTCTACCATATCTCCAGTAAGATATCCTTGGCCCTCTAGAATATTTACATCCCAATTAATTTCAATTAAAAAAAATAATGTTGGAAAACACTCTCGGACTTCATAGAATCCAATTCTCCTATAAATTCAATAGTCGCAGGAGATCTCAACATTTCTTTAGTTCCGAATGAGAAAAAAGGTGGTGTATGCAGCAAGGATTATTTTCAAGACACAGTGGAGGAGTTGATCCAAGTCTGCGATCTGAATGACTTTAAACCCAAAATAAGGACGATACTCGTGGTCCAATAATAGAGTGGGTTTCGCCAATATCGTTTCCCGTCTTGATAGGTTTTTGGTCCATAGTTCATTTATGGATGGGAAATTCATCATCACAACTAATATTCTACCTAAACTCTCTTCAGATCACCACCCCATATCTCTGAATTTTGAAAAAAAAAGCTCTCGGCCCAATTTCGTTTCATTTCAATCCCCTCTGGATTGAAAGACGGTTTTTGGGACACTGTATATCAAGCTTGGTCTCAGTATGTTGTTGAATCTCCCTGTTTCGTTTGGGAATAGAAATTAAAAAACACTAAATTTGCTTTGAAAAACTGGGTAAAAAAACCCCTTCATACTCCGACCAACATCAGGAAAGAGAGAGTGCATGAGCTATCAAAGATTTAATTAGGAATGGAAGAAAGCGAAATCACCAAATCTCAGCTTACCCTGGAACACTTTGCTCAATCTAAAACCTCTCAATCTTTTCACTATGAGGAGGAATACCTTCCTCTGAAGTCTTGAAGTCTCTGGTTGCAGGTGGGGGATAAAAACATTGTCTTCTTCCATCACCAATGCAGAGCTAGATTGTCCAAAAATCATATTTCGGAATTTCCATTGGGGAGGGGGAAATCATTAAAGGTCAAGACCATCTAAAACAAGATGCAAGCAGTCACTTTCAACTTTTGTTCCAGGAGGATGGTCTCTCTGATGGTGTAGTGTCTGCAAAAATTTTGGACAATGTTCCTTCTCTTGTTAGTACAGAGGATAATGTTGATCTAATGAAACCCTTCACTGAAAAGGAAATAATGGATGTCATTTGGGCAATGGAGCCAGATAAAGCTCCTGGGTCAGATGGGTTTTCCTTCCATTTTTATAGAGTCTGCTGGAACATCATCAAATCAAATCTGATTCGCATGGTGACAGCCTTCCAGAAAAAAGCCAAAGTGAGAGGGTGTATGAATTCTACATTTTTGGCTCTTATTCCTAAGGAAGTCAATGCTTTTTTTTTGATAGATTCTGTCCTATTTCGTTGTGTAATGCCTCTTACAAGATCCTAACCAAACTTCTCGCCAACATATTCAAGCTCTTATTAGGAATGGTAGTCTCTCCGCTTCATGGGGGGTTTTGTAAAAGGTAGGCACTTAGTCGATAATGTAATCCAAGTCCAAGAATCCCTCCACTCAAGTTTCCAAAGGAAGGAGAAATGAATGTTAATCAAACTAGATATGAAAAATGCCTTTGATCGATTAAAGCTTCCCTTTCTCTACCAAGTCCTTCTTTCTTTTGGTTTTAGTTCTGAGTTTGTGAATTTGATCAAAGCTTGTACAGATAAGACTTGGATTGTGCCCCTCATTAATGATAGACCCACAAAATTCTTCCATTCTTCTCTCGATCTTCGCCAAGGATGTCCAATCTCATCCTTTCTTTACATCTTGATAGCAAAAAACTTTCAGCTGAAAAGGAAGTTGGTTACATTCCAGGCATTAAGATAGCTAACGGGTTGACCCAATAAACCATGCCCTATTTGCATATGTTTCTCTCCTTCTTTGAGGGGCCTCATTGAAGATTGCTCGTGCCTTCAATGAAATTCTTCAAAAATTATGTATTATCTCACGAGCCTTGGTTAATAATAATAAAAAGTGTTGTTTATGGTTGGAATCTAGATCATTTGGCAATTCTTCGAATTGCAAACTCCTCGGGTTTCCTTGGTTTTGATAAGTGGGAGAAGATAAAATATTTGGGGCTGCCTTTAACTCTTGGATCAAGCCCTCCTTCTCTTTGGCTCGAAGTTATTGCTAAATTAAAATAAAAAATCGCGTCTTGGGGTGGTCAGTGGTTAACCAAGGCTGGAAAATAGATTTTGATAAAGGCAGTACTTTCAGCTCCTCCCATCTTCCAATCCTCCTTGCTGCTTGCCCCTAAGTCTATTTCATCTCAAATTTCCAAACTTTTGCAAGATTTTATCTGTAATGGCGACAAAAGAAACTATAATAAGATGCATCTGGTAAGCTGGGATATCATTAAAAGACCTATTTTAGAAGGTGGATTACAAGTCCGTGACCCTGGTTTGGCTAATTTGGCATTGGGAGATAAACTCATTTGGCAGCTATATGTGGATAAAATTCACCTTGTTAGTAATATCTTTAGGATGAAGTATCTAAAGGGCGACTCTTTGAGAAATTTAACAACTTCTAGCAGTCCTACATGCACAACTATCTAGAATTCTTGCAGAAGAGAAATCGATAAATTCAATCAACATCTCTATAGAATCCCTGGAAATGGGAAGAGGATCCTTCTCTGGGAGGATAAAATCTCAATAGATCCTTCTCTTTCCTCTGCCATCTTGCTAGAAGAGATCAAGAACTAGTTAACTAACAAAGGCCTACTCTGTTTGGCTGATATGTGTTCTTAGGACAGCATTGGTAACTGGGCTGGTTGGTCTCTCCCTAATCTCCCAGTTCATCTCAACTCCCAATTTTTTTTGTTGCTCTCCTCTCTTTCAGGTCTTGCTCCAGTTCACTGCTCCTATAAAGACAAACGAGGTTGGGGTTAGTCCCAAATATTCTCACCTACAAAAGGTTTCATTGAATTTCAAGCTACTCATCCCTCAAGCTTGCCCCTAGCGTTTTGGAAATCAGTTTGGTCCTCTCCCTGTCTTCCCAAAGTGGATTTTTTCACATGGCTGCTCATGCACAACAAGGTGATGACTGGCAAAAACTTGTTAAAACGTGGATTTTATGGACCCTTTCGATGTTGTCTCGGTAAATCAACATATGAATCGTCATACCATCTCCTAATCGACCGTGTCTTTGCTAAAATGGTGTGGGAGCTTGTTCTCCACGGTTCTAATATCTCTGCCCCAGGCCAATCCATATTCATTTCCTTCTTCCTCTCCTGGATCAATCGTTGTCCTTATAAAAATGATAAATCTTCTTACGACTTCAAGCTTTGGCTTTTAATTCCAAAATTCACATGATGGAAGCTATGGATTGCTAGGAACAATTGGATCTTCGACAATCAGGTTACGATCCCTCATATCGTGTCTAACAGAGTTAAAAGTTTAATTGTTGAATCCACAGGCAGTCTGAACTCCAATTCATCTCTACCCTCTGCGATTTCAACGTCGTTGGGCTCCACTCCAACAGGAATAAGAAAATTGGTCTACGTTAAACCTGTCACCTCCTCTCCCTGGCGTTTTCGTGGTAATATTGATGCTTTTAAGTCATTGTGGATGAGTTCCTCTTCAATGACAGTTTTCTTTGATGGTGCATCCAAGGGAAATCCTGGGATCTCAGGAGCTCGGGGTTTGGTCTTCTCTCTAGGAAGACTGATTGAATCCAGTTTTAGTTGGGGACTTGGAATCATGTCGAATAACTAGGTTTAATGTTACAGTCTTCTCATGGCATGCCATATTGCAAAGGACAAAGGGTACAAGTCAATCCAAATTTTCGGTGATTCAGAGTTGTTGATCAAAGTTTTAAATTCAATTGATCAATTCAATAATGTTGCCTTGAATAAAATTCTGTAGAGAATTCATAATATTCTGAAAGAATTTGATGGGGTCGCATATTTTCACATTCTTCGGGATCTAAATCATCTTGCAGATTCCTTGGCAAATAAAGCATGCCTTATGGCTCAAGGTACCCTTTCCATCAGCGGAGAAACCAACAATTTTCACCCAATTCCGTAAATTGTGATCCTGTAAGCTATAATTTGTTTATTTTGAGAGATTCATTCTCAAGCTGTAAATAATTTGTACAAACTCTTATCTTCTCGAAGCTTTTCTTCTAATTGTGTAATTGGTTGTTTGGCATTTGACAAAATAGACATGTATCTCTTCATAAAAATAAAAATAAAAAATATTTATCCGTTTTGATTAAAAAAAACAGATAGTGTTATGAAGGTGGACCACTAGCCTGTGAAGAAATGCATTGTGTTCAAACTTGGAAAGAATCCATCAATGTCATTCTCTTTTACAATTAAAAAAACTCCAATTTCACTTCCATTGACTTACACTCAGACCCTTTTCCTCATAGAAGATGTGAGAAATCCACAAATGAGAATAACGGCAATTGCAACAATGGATACAACCAACACAAAAAGCCATGTGAGAATTAAATGGCCTAGCGTTTTTGTTTATTGTGGTTGGTGAAGATTTAGTACATGAAGCCATGAAAATATGTCATGGTTACTTGCAAATTGTGTGCCATGTTTATGTTTATCTTTCTATGCATAAACTACTAAAAAATAGATAAAGTTTGAATGCTTGATTTTGATCATAAAAAAAATTGAAAAAATTATAACAATGTAAAAGATAAATTATATATATATAAAGTAATATTATTCTCAAGGCTCAAGTTAATTGATTCACATGAGTGGTAATTCGATATCAGAGCCCTTAGGGTCTTAAAGGTTTGGTAGCCTCTTCGCGACAGTTTTCCATGGCAGGTTCAATATCATAGATATATAAGAGGTAAGGTGTGATTCATGTGAGAACTCCATGATAGTGATTCATGAGATTAATGTGACCTCAATTATAAACCCTAGATTGATTATTTTGACCTTTTTCCCAAAAACCCTTTTAGCTACCTGTGGATTTCAAGCATACTAGTAGGTTCGATTGAGTGGGCTAGGAGTTCCAAGTCTTTGGATTGGGAACTATCGGTGAAAGGAGAATCTTTAATATATTAGAAACTTATGAGTATTATTATATTGACAAAGATTCAAACTAGCAGAAGGAGTGCATCTGAGCAATGAGACTCGAGAAGTGTTGGTTTTGTTCCTTTACAATTCATCCCAGTCATGGAATCCAGTATGTGCATAATGATTGCAAAATACTTGCCATATTCATTTCAACTCTTCTATTTATTTGTATTTTATCTGTCTAAAGTGGGTTCATGTTGAGACTTTTCGCATAAGTTGTAATTCTCTGAATCCGACAAGTTGTCCATTGGTGATTCGCATGTTCCAGGATTACCAAGATTTTGTAGCTTGTAGAGGTTTTGCCAATTCCCTAAAACGACAGCTACAATGGTAGTCTACTCAATGTTCTCATCCGAGTGAGGAGCATCAAGGAGTTTAATTCAATTTTTAACATGTATTTTGCAGCCTTTCAATCGTGTTTATTGAAAAACTTTGAATGCTTCCATCACTCTGTCTACATAGCTCAACCCAGTTATAGGTCATTATAATAAGCAGAATCAGGCTTCCAGCCTCTGGCTTTTAAGTTCTCAAATAAATCATAGGCCTCTACTGTAATCCCAAACTTATCCAAACCAAAAATCATAGTAGTATATGTAATAACATCATGGGGATGGTCGAGCTTTTGTTTTTCATGCCAAACCACGAAATATTGGTTAAATTTTTGCACTCTACAAATGATATTAAGAAGATCGCTCATCACAAAACAATGGCTTAAGCCTGT
The DNA here is from genome assembly GCA_001517045.1 of Pseudotsuga menziesii. Classification (NCBI taxonomy): domain Eukaryota; kingdom Viridiplantae; phylum Streptophyta; class Pinopsida; order Pinales; family Pinaceae; genus Pseudotsuga; species Pseudotsuga menziesii. The sequence goes on along the minus strand of LPNX010432968.1, from coordinate 27,140 downwards.
CATACTTGTTATACATACTCTGATCGAAATAATATCTGCTTCGACTCTTCAAAAGAAATGGTAATCAGTAAGTCAATCTCTGCATTTTACAGCCATAAAATGGCTTCCCAATGCATTATTTTGAAATGGATATTAAAGATATATATCAGATTGCTAAGAAGTCACAAAGGAAGGATCATGTATTAAGGAGATAGGTCGATAATGGTAAATTGACATTTCCATCTACTATGATGTCAACACTAAACTGCACTCTATGTAACAAACGTGAAAATAATCCAAAAAAAAGTCAAGTGAAAATAATCCAAAAAAAAGTCAAATGAAATTAGGAAGGACGCTCTTGTACTATTATGAAAAGTTGCTTGTGTGATATGTCACCATAGACTACAATCGTCTCTCTAAGTGATGCATTCTTCAAGCCTTAGCATTGTTTATTATTTACTGCCACCCTTGACTCATTCAAGTCGTGAGGACTAGCAAGTACCTGCAATAAGCACAATTGCACTTACATATATATATATTGCCTTGAATGTGTATTGGAAGGCTATGAACTGTGTTATAAAACATAGTACAAATTTTCAACTTGTGAATAGATGTGCAGTGTCAGGACTGCATATTATTCATGTAAAAACAAAGTACGTTAATTGTTAGTTTTTCAGGTTACTAACCATTACACCATATTTTGGGGTGTTTTATGAGACTTGGGGTACATGGTGTATGTTAAACCCTCAGATGATTTAAGATGGGTTGGTGCATGAGATATGGTTTATAATATTTGCACAGTTGAGATCACTTTCTTGGTAATTGGTTGATAGTTAGGATCGCTTGCTTGCCCTGAGCTTGACTTTGTATAGCGTTACCACTCATTTTGATTGAGTGCCAACTCATAGGAAAATGAATTTTGGGTATCTACTCTTGAGAAAAGACAATTTTGGGTGCTCCTAATCCCTTGAATAGGCTTAGGAGGTTATAATCAACAATGTAAGTAAGTCTGGACAAGTAAAAAGGATGATCAACCTTCATTCTCAAACCTGATAACAATAAATTATGGGCACTTCTTTGGCCAAAAACATTAATATAAAGCCAAAATATCAGACGTCGACTGAGTGTAAGTAGTTTTGGGCACACTTAAAACAATTCTAGGTGCAGTAATCCCTTCGCTGTAGAGAAAATCAGCCATGGGAAATGAATTTGTGCTTGGAAGTGATTTAAGGGTATCTCTGAGAGCAGCTTCAGCCTTGCGATATGCACCTACAACAATATAGTAATTCAATTTTAGATTTGTTTAAGGTCATTGACTGATAGTTTGGGAATGTTATAGAATGTAAAATCTTAAGATCTGTTAGCACCTACTGATAAGGCCCACGGTCTCATGTATCCATCCATCAGGGGCATATGTTGCTGCAATCTTTCAAATCTGTTATGACTACACAATTAGAAACAACTTATTTGTGGCAGCATTTTGGGTCTCTTCATGTGCATTCACATAACGGTTTTTTCTACAGTAGTCCTGGTGCATCTAAAAGGACTTACAAAGTTAGAAGCATTTGAACACTGTATGGTGCAATTGTATAAAGAACTCAGATTCCAAGCCTCTGCTCGAGCTTACAAACTTAAAGGAGCTATAATTTTCCCAGAGTCTTATTGTTTCGTCATATCTCAACATTGAGTCCTGCTAGATTACCCGGAGGATGGAATTGCTAAAGAATCTGGCCAAGGGTTTGATGGATTTCGTCATATACCAAAATGGGAGCATTTGACAGCATTTTCCACGATTTAGGTACTTTCCTTGAGGAGTTCAGTAAAGCCTTGTCAATATTGCATAAACGTTTAACAGACTCGTTTGTAATAATCGATGAATTGAGATGAACGTTTAGAAGACTAGCTGGTGAGTTCGTGGGTGATATACAACATGTTATTGACCACTCGCGTCAATGCAGACCCACGATAATTGAGCGTACTCTAAACTCGTCCCATCTTAATTGACGATTTGAAGCTGTTTAGTTTTTTGATTCATTGTAGACCTGCAAAAGTGCCATAAATCAATACCATGACATACATGTAGAATAGATTGTGGGAACGACACATATGTTGGCTCAGGATATTGATGTGATTCATTGTTATACAACAACAACTTTAACCTTGTCTCCATCGTTTTATCAAATAAAACGTGGATCGACTTAATGAAATTCTGAGCTGGTCAGTTGCATATGCCATTGTGGGTCCAAGCATGGAGGTTCTGTTGATTTCTAGGGAACGTATCATCCCTAACACGAGGAGTATGCTTGTCATTATTTGGCGATTGATGGATTTTTTATAAAAAGTTGTCCATGTTATGAGAGGCTATCCCGTCTAATCTTTGGGGAACATAATCACCCACTTAAAAAGGGCTCTCATAGTAGCACATATATTTACAAAATAATATTTTAATGTTGAGTTGTCTTTTCTCTCACTTAGGAATTGTTACTTTCTCTACCTAAAATACTAAGTTTTGTTATTTTGAATTTCAAATCTTGAAGTCTCACAAAAGATTTGCACACATTCCATTGTGTATTCTATTTGTCCTGCAAGATGGTCAAGAATGAATCATCAACAAAGTGGTCATTAGCCACTTGTTTTGAGAATGAATAATCAACAAAGTGGCCATTAACCACTTGTCTCAAGTAAGACCTTGGTAGTGGAATACCTTTAATCAACAATTGAGTCAATATTTTTTGAATGAGAGAGGCAAGGTATTCAATCATATAACACGCACAATTGGGTCCATGAGACATCCTTTCCTAATTGATTTAAAAAAACCCAAATTTTTCAAACTTGGCTTGATTTATGGATAAACAAACCAAAGCCTTTAAGAAAAGGGCTTTGATAACATTTTTGGAATGTTGGAAAAAGACCAACCCTTAAGCATAGTCAAGACAAAGGGCAACTCCACTCTAGCATCTTCCTTTTCTAAATCAAGCTTGGTGAATAGTGCATCAAGTCCCAAGCATCCTACCGGCCTCATTCTTTCTTATAGATCAATTATAACAATGTCAAGGATGAAACGACAACAAATGAAGCTAGTTTGCTCTGATCTTATGATCACTACGAGGATGTGCTTAATATGCATCACCATAGCTTTGGCAAGGATCTTAGAAGAGGCATTAAGCAAGGTGATATCCCTACAACTTGTTGTCAACTCAGGGCCTCCATTCTTAGGAACAAATATAGTCATACCTTTATTGATGTGTTCTCCATTTTCCATCTCACCTAGAGTCAACTATTAATTACACAAAGTCTCATGTTTAAGGGACAATCGTTAAGGTACAACATCTAATCTAGGCACATCTACACAGACACCTTCTCCTCATCAATCTAAGTTTGAGATTGGAAGACAATCCTATCATGAACCTCAATTTGCTCTTCAATCTCTTGTTTTCGTGATGAGACCTACCACTCATTTCATGGTCGCTATCCTTTGAATCAAAGAAGTCCAAGGATCCTTAAACAGTTGTGAGAAGTGTCTAATGGCTTTGTTCTTTATTTAGATTTTTGACTTTATAAAAGGGAATATGGTAAAAATAAAGAATAAGGGCATGACTAACATGATTTTATTTTGGATAAATACATAATATTAAATTTCAACTTCTTTTTAGGACATGATTACCATTACATTTAGAGACCCAATTTTTTTTTTAATTTATATTTTTTATTTAAAAAATAAAAATAAAAATAAAAATAAAAATAAAAATAAAGGCATGACAAAATACAATATATACAAAATCTTATTTTTAAAGGGAAGAACATTTTTCCAAGAATTTTAAAGGGAAGAACATATTGTCCCCTATGTATCTAATATCATATGTCATTTATGAATAAAGCTTGTTTTTAGAGGGAAGTACATATCGTCTCCTATGTATCCAATAACATATGCCACTTACGAATACTTTGAAACATCTTTTGATGATTTTCTTCATCATAATTTAGACATTGTCTTAGGCAAAAACTTAATATTGAATCTCAACTTCTTTTAGGAAAAACATAATATTAAACCTCAACTTCTTTTAGGACGTGATGACCATTACATGTCACTCTTAGAGACGACAATTTTATTATTTATTTATATTTTTGACTTTATAAGAGGGATAAAGGTTTTCAAAAATAATAATAAAGGCATGACAAAATATTTTATATCCAAAAGCTTATTTTTAGAGGGAATAACATATTGTCCCCTATGTATCCAATATCCTATGCCATTGATGAAAACTTTGGTACATCTCTTGATGATTTTCTTCATCATGATCAGGATATTGTTCATGACAACTATAGAACAACCCCTATAAATTCTTATTGTAGACATCAATTATATTGTAAAATATTTGCTCTCCATAATTTTATAATGGACAACCCCATGATTACATTAAAAAGTAATTATGTTAGACAAAACGCAATTAGGAATTAGTATTTCATAAAAAATATTTATTTATTCATTGTGATAATTCAATTGCTATCTAATATTTGTGTTGTTTACTTGTCCATTTATATGGAATTGAGAAAATCGAGGAAAGTAGACATGGATGGGATGTTGTGTGGGTCATTGATTTAATCTCAACATTGTATTAAAAATAGGAGTTGTTGGTCTAGATTTAATCTCCACTTTATAACTTTCTATAAAGATACATATTATAAATCTTTAGTTAAGATTTGATATTACTAATATTATGAATTAATTTATCTTATTTATAAAATACTTATTTACTAATTAGTAAATATAGTAAATATAAAATGGAATAGTAAATATGATATTTTGGGCAATTAATAAATAGAATATTTAATATAGTCCATAACATTTACTAATTGAATAGTTATAGACTATATTCCATAATATTCAATTTGTAAATATAGTCCATAGCATTTCAAAAACCTAGATATTTAACATTTTGGGTAATTAAAGTATTAATATTTTTCCAAATTTTTAAAAACACACGTATTTAATATTTTGGGATAGAAAGTAGACATGAATGGGATATTGCATGGGTCATTGATTTAATCTCAACATTATATTAGAGATATGAGTTGTTGGTCAGTCCTAAAAGTTATCATAGATTATAAGCTTATTCGACATTAACATTTCAAAAGAACTATTGAGAAAAGAGATGCATAAGGATAAATATTATAAAGGAACAAGAGTTTCAATGTCGCCATTATTCATGAAACAAACCTTCCTTTGCAATATGAGCATGCATCCTTGCCCTTTGGAATATATTTCACCCCTCATATCTAGCATGCACAACTTTATTCAAAATCTAAACCTTCACTTTGACATAATCCATGTCCTTTGGCCAATTTTTTCTCTCCCATCACCTTCACCCCTAGTTGTTAGACTCTTATGTGAGATGCAAATATGTTGGTTTGAATTATATGTTGCAAATAATGAGATAATATTGAGTGTTAATTTTTCCATTGTGTTGGTCTTGATAACCTAGATCCATGATTTTAGTTGAACTCAATTGATAGATTGTTAATGGATTGCATTCCTTGAGTATGAGCCTAACCACAATTGTAGCTTTGTTCTTATTTCTACATTATGATTATAACCTAGTTGTGATTCAATGGTGTTGTAGTAGTGAGAGTTGCAAATATAAAAAGAACTTGAGCTATATGTTGAGTGAGTGCTTGTATAAATTGTTGCATGATTCTTGGATTTATCATTACTTTCATTCAATCATTTTGGATTATGCAACACCATATTTGGTGTTTAAGTTTGAGTTAAACTACTTATAGGTGTAATGTTCCCATTTTTCTTTCATAGCCAACTCAATGAGTAGTATCCAAAGTAGATACCTATAGTTGAGAGAAAGAGTAAACATGGCACACAATGGGATTCGAACTTGTGTAAAGAGGAAAACAACTTTTCCTCTCAATCACTGACACCACATCTCATTAACTTTATATTGTGCATACACATTTTTTATTTATTAAAATAAATACTATAAAACATTTATCCAAGTAACCTAATTTAACATAAGTAGTACAAGTCCTATTAACATAGATCTACAAGTCCTATTAACTTAAGTAGACTCACATCACTTAACATACAAGTCCTATAAACATAAGCAGTACAAGAGAGCTTATAAATAAATAGATAGCTAGAAATTGTAAGGTCGGGCAAATTCGAATATTTCTTATTAAAATAATCTAATATGGTCTACAATTTTATTAAAAATAATAATATTTTATTAAATTCCAAAACCCAACGAAATTATCTCAATTTTATAACAAATTCAAATATTTCTTAAAACATAATATAAATACAAATCTCAACCTAACAATTAAGCATCACTAAATACTAAAATGAATAAAAATGTTCTTTAAAACATTACCCATACATAGACTTACAGGTCGTATTAACATAAGTAAACTTGCATCCTAGAGATACAAGTCTTATTAAAATAAGTAGTACAAAAGAGCTAATAAATAAATAGATAGGTATAAATTGTAAAGCCAAGCTCTAATTAATATGGATATTTTAAGAATAGTGATATTATCACAATCTCTTACCTTAATCTATATTTTTTGTGATTCTATTGTTATTGGAAATCAAATAGATAAACATCTTTATTATTATACTTTTTTAACAATTCTAATAATATTTCAATGTTTTGTATAATAGTTGTTTTTCTCATGCAACCATGCCGCAAGAGCCCTCTAATTCATGTAATTCCTATAACCTTGAAATCTTGCACATGAGTAGACTTGTCCTTATTTTTTATATTATAACATTTTATATTCTTCACTTTGTAAATGTCCAAAAAAAATAGTTTTGATATGATTTTATTATTGTTTTGTAAGAAATATATGTTTACCATTTTGAATAATGATTTTGTTTATGCTTAATCTGTAGCTATGTATTTGTTTTCTACATTTTTGAAATATTTGTGAAATAAAAATTAAAGTTAGATAGTCTTTAATTTAGTCTTCTTCTTAGATTGATGGAAATGTAACAGAGTAGTATTTAACAATGCTACTCAAACTCAAAATTTGATGGATGAGAAATGTTATCTTACGTCAGGAGTAAGGATTGTGTGGACTTATGAAGCCCCCCTTACACATCCCAAGTTGGATGGTAGACTGATAATGGACATTTCGATGACACAGTCTAACAAGGGACCCACCATCAATCATATAAACCACTGTACATCTTAGCTTATAGCTCATAAATACACATAGAACCCTCATTGGACCATTAGAAATCATACACATTCTTATTTTGGTATTCTCTTTTCAAACAAATTTGTCAATATTTTGGAATGATAAAATAGAGTTTGAAAACTTACATCACAAGCAAGCCTTGTCAAACTATCTCTTGAATCCTCGAATGTATACCTCACAAGCTCGCTAGATGGGAAGATATTATTGAACAATCCAAATGTAAAATAAATGTACAAAATTTAATTCCATACTAAGAATACAATTTGCAAGATGTACAATAACAACACTTCACCACAGAACTATGAATAGGAGAACATAAATTTCTAATGTGTGTTGATATTTGTAGTTGACTGATATTCAAGATTTGAATAGTTGACAATGACATAGGATAATAATAAAAAATACCCATGAACCCAACTCGCCTCATTCAACTTTGGGAACGTTCACGATTTCTGAGAGGAAAGTTCATGAATGCGTCGATATCAATTCAATGATCAACAATCCACTAGGCTGCAGATTCTTTATACAAACGTTGATGGCGATGAGCACCACAAGCATGGACATGGAACATGGCATAGCTCAGTGGTAGCAGGAAGGGTGGATTCTAAATGCATCTGTAAATGTAAGGTTAGACTCCACGTTTGGTGTGGTAGAGTAATGGTGATTAACTGCAAAGTCCAATTCCTATCGATGGTGGAGATATGGGAATCTAGGTGGATCTGCGTGTTGGACGATGTGTTGATACAATGTGGTCTCTTTCGATCACATCCACTTTCCATCACCTGCCATCGTACACTAACGGAGAACATGTGTGTATGCATGATTTCTTATTTCCGGATCTGCTGATAGAACATACCATGCATTGACTCTGTCTCATCTCCCGATGGCATATCGTGCATTGGCTAATAGGGCATACATAGGACATTATCTCCATGCATTGGATCGATGGCATAATATGTACATACCCTGCTGACAGACTCTTAAAGAGTCTGCAGTGGGGTGGATAGCCCTTACCATAGGGATTGGTGTAATCCAAGTGGATTTATTCATCCATCAGGTCAGGGACCATTCACAATTAAGGTTATGTGGGTAGGGATTATGGATTGTTTACAATTAAATGTATGTGCCTAGTTTGTGTAATTCATGTAGATTCATCTGTCCGCAGTTATTGTTGTTTATAGGGACAAATCATGGTTATGATCCGTAGTACAATAAGTGTAGATCGCGTGGATTCATCTCTTTATCATAGATGGTTCAACGTTTTAGTTTATATTCTCCTTTTGCCTATGGAAACAAGATTGGTTGAGCCTTTGTGTTGTGTTAATGCTAAATCGGTTTGGTAGAAGCCATTCTTATGATATTGAACAAACAATAAATACTTATAAATACTTCTTGGTTTGTATTTAAGAGGGAATGGTATAGATGCTATAATCACATTCAAGGATGTAAAAATCTCCAACAAAGCTAACTTAGCGGGGTTTTTTAATCATTTCTTTTCATTTTGTTTGTCATTACCGACTAGATATGTTCTCGTTGCCAGGGTTTAGTCTCCATAAAGTCAAATGTTCAAATCTCATGGGGAGGGGTTGAGGATGGCACCCACTTGTGGGGGATACTTATCTTCTCAGAGGGGCGTCCAGGCTCAACCAAGCCTCATACAAACCTAGTGGAAGAAAACCACTTCTGTACAGATCGTTCTACCATCCAACATTAGGGTTGGCCCTGGCCTAGGCTAAGTTAGACGGAAAAAAAATGTTCTCGTTGCTAACTAAATGATCTTCTAACAAAGGGACAAAATCATCATGTAATTCATCATTTCATAATGTCTTCATTTTTCACTAGTACAAGTGATCAATTTTGCCACGTTAGTTTTCCACGTTAGTTTTACTTTCGTGGAAAAATCAAGGGTAAATTATGCATTTTTACAAATTTTTTTAAGGAAGCCCCGACTTTCGTCGCTGTATCCACGCCAGACCATCTCTATAGCGACGGCACCGTCTTTTGTTGACTTTTTACAACGGTCAAGGCGTCGATACAGCGACGGCCAAGAGTTTAAGCGCGGTTATGTTTGATTTTTTTGTGAATTTTGTTCAGCGCGCGCGGTTATGTTTGATTTTTTTGTGAATTTTGTTCAGCGCGCGCGGTTATGTTTGTTTTTTTTGTGAATTTTGTATGCTGGGAATGAGCATGTGAACGATTTGATTTGAGAAATATATCTTTCAGGGTATTCAGATCCAAGTCGGGACCTCAAATAACCGGCCATGGATGATCTTTCGAGCTCGAAACAGCGTCTCTCATGGAGGAAAATCAATACATCAAAGCAGAAAACACATGATAAGGAATGAGATCTGTGGATTTCAATAAGTGGGAAGGTTTATGATGTTAGTAAGTGGTTAGACAAGCATCCTGGAGGGGAACTGCCTCTTTTGAATCTGGCAGGCCAGGATGTGACGGATGCATTCATTGCCTATCATCCGGGCTCCGCGTGGAAGTATTTAGATCAGTTTATGATTGGCATTCATGAAGATTACGAGGTTTCTGAGGTTTCTAAGGATTATCGTAAGCTTATGGGGGAGTTGAAGAAGGCTGGGCTCTTTAAGGGGCCTCTGTTAGTTTATTTTTTGATAGGTTTATGGATGATGGCAATGCTGGCTTTGTGTGTAGTGGGTGTGTTGTTTTATGAAGGGTTTTGGCTTCATGCTGGCAGTGGGGTTTTGTTGGGGGCGGTGTGGATTCAGAGTGGATGGATTGGGCACGATTCGGCTCACTGTGGGCTTGTGGGTCATAAGAAAATCGATAGGATTATTTAGTTGGTGGCTGGAAATTGCATGTCTGGGATTAGTATTGGATGGTGGAAGAGAAATCATAATGCCCATCATATTTCATACAATAGTCTGGACTTTGATCCGGATCTTCAAAATGTGAATCAAGCGGAAAGAGAGTGAGCAAGGGCAGGGGTGTGTTCCCATATCGTGTGATAGGCCAAGGTGCGTTATGTTTCTGAGTTTGATTAAAATACAGCATTTTATATGCTTTTGATTTGAAATATCTTTGTTATATTAATGGGTATCTCTATACGAGTGTATGAATAAATTGTTTGTGTAATTTGGAAATTACATGTGATTTCTGTGAAAAAGTTATAAATGCAAGGGTTTGATACTGGAACAAGAACTTCAACAATTAATAGCTACAATAATATGAAATTCCTGTGAAGAGGTTTTAAGGTTTGGGTAAATCAAATTGTGATTCGATTTGGTCAAAATCTTGACCAAAGATTGAGTTGGTGT
>LPNX010432959.1:84162-124696 GCA_001517045.1 Pseudotsuga menziesii | reverse complement strand
AACTATCTACCTAACAACTTAGCTTCTGAAATAAATTCGATTGAATTACGCTGCCTACATGTGGACTTTTCCTTCTTGTCAGACTGACAGACAAGATCGTGACTTGTACAGACTCTGACAGAGTCGGCTGGAGATCAAGTGCAGATCTGCGAATAATTACATTTTTCCAACAAATCTTCGCTGCCTACATAAGGAAAGCGTATAGACTTCAAAAAATGGGAGGAGTTTCCACAGAATAAGAAGAGAAACTTTGTTTTCATTATTCTATTTTCTATTTTGTAAAATTTCTGTTTGTAGAGTGGAGGTGACACTCACTGCCAAGGGGGGAGGATTTCTTATCTTTGCAAATCAATGAGAACATTAATATGTTATTGAGATTTATCTATGCTAACAATTGACATGTTCATATTGGTATAAGTGAATTTCTTCAGTTATAACCTTTATTTACTTTGCAAATGATTATACAGTGATATTTACAATTGGTGTTAATATTTCTATTAATATATCAATGACACGTTAAGTTTCAGATGCGCATTGGTCAATTGTTATTGATTAGTATTGGTTTAAATGAATTAAGCAATTTACCTCTTTCGCATTTTTGTCAAACTGATGAAAAGCTTAATATTCTTTTACAATTACCTGCGTTCCTACAAAGCACTTCTTTTACAAGTAGATTTAACTTAGTTTAGATTTCTTTTACAGCAAACTAACTCATAGATTTAGTCATATTCTTGATATTCCTTGACAGGAAGACCGATCCCTTGGGATCAAACATTCATAAGCACCAGCGGAGGCCAATAATATCCGTGGGAGATCACTATACCAAACAGGCTGAGGATATGGTTGTCCTTGCATAGGACCTTTTGAAGCCTTTCAATCTGGGGTTTCTCCCTCTGTTGTGAGCCTTGTTCTATTTTCAGCCACATACACACAACGAGGTTTCAACAAGAAGCGACGGACTGTTCGCGGAAATTATTTATTCCTCGACGGACGGTTTCAAGAATTGTTTTATTATTCAACGGGCGGTTGCGGGAAATTTTTTTTTTCTTTGACAGATAGTTTGCGGGAATTTTTTTATTCTTCGACAAACCTCCATTTGAGAAAATTGTGATGCATGGAACTTGATTTTTTAAGATTGTCGATAGTATTCATTCATGAAGTTTGTGACAAAATGTCAAATAGAAATAATCCTAATCCAAACGAACACAATCGACAATTGCTTGCTAAACTATGGGATGCAGCGAAACGAAGGGTCGATGGAAAATGTTATTTTTCATGTACTTAATGCAGGGGATTTAGGAGGAGAAGAATATTGATATCAATAGACACAAAACATTGCAGTGAACATGGACACGCTAATGGGAGGAATGAGTATCGTCCATTTGTAGGTTTAGCATTATAAAGTTTTTTATATTCTTTGCTTTGGTAAATGTATACATTATTTTAATGTTTCCTATATTAAATTATATCTATTGATGTTTTCATGTATTTATAAAGGAAAGACACCCTACGACATATCGTCTAGAGGAAGTGCTTTTAGAACAAGTTCCAGATCAGGATCATGGAGCGTTTATTTTTAATGGAGAACAAGTGAACGATCAAATTGAACAAGATGATCATATTGATAACGTAGTTGAGGATGATGGTACGAATACATTGATCCATGATTCCTTTAATGTTAGAATGGATGATGACGATGACGATGATAATGAAAATAATGATGGCTTTGATGATGTTCACGATATACCTCTTCTCGATAAGGTATATGAACCCCTTTATGAAGTCTCCAAAACAAATCTCCTCTCTGTTGTATTGTTGATAATGAACTTGAAGGTTATGAATGGTCTTTGAAACATATCAATCACACGGATGCTAAGGTATGTAAAATAATCCATCACATATATACGACCGTGATGAAGTTTTATTGTATTCCTCTAATAATTGTATTGTTAACTCATTATCGATCATCATACGGATGAAGTGTTTCGTTAATATTATTTATTTATTACATTAACCATATTTTTATTTTTTTTGTTGTAGCTTGATAGCTGAATTTTTGTTACCACCATCAAATATTTTACCTCGCACATATCGAGATTTATCTTCCATCATGGAAGATATTGGAATGCATTATGAAGCAATTCATGCATGCCCCGATGACCATGTTATATATTATAATCGACATGAATTTGCAACAGAATGTCCGAAATGTCATATAAGTAGATATCGAACATATCAAGTAACAAAAAAGGTGCCTCATAAGGTTTTTCGTTATATTCCCATCATTCCACGTTTGCAACGACTATTCAGGTGCAAAAACATAGCGCAATTTATGGATTACCATGCCAGGAACAGAAGTCAAAATGATGTTATTCGAATTCCTACAGATGGTTCTGCTTTTAGAGATATGGAGGAAAAGTGGCCTCACTTTAAAGAAGAACAACGTATTCTAAGGATTTCTTTGGCAGCAGATGGCGGTAATCCATTTACACAGTGTAACCTATTTTTTTTTATCAACAATAACATTCCTCCATGGTTGTCAATAAAGAGGGAGCACATTAAGTTGTCGATGATTATTCCAAGTATTTTGTGTCTACAACTGTTTTATTTCTAATGTAGTTCTGGCATCTCATTTGTCGTATTATGTTTCCTAATTTCATTTTTATATTTTTGTATTTTACTCTTGTGCATGGTTTATATATCTTAATGGTTCTCATAATTATATATTTTATATGTACTTCAAATTAATCAGGTAAGTTCTAAGTCAAAGATATGAATGTATATATCGAACCTCTTATAGATGAGCTACTGAAGTTATGGAATGAAATCACTATGTATGACGTATCTAGACCAATACGGCAAATGAAATTTCAATTCTATGCAATGGTTGTATGGACAATACATGATGCCCCTGGGTTAACCCAATTTTGTGGTTTGTATTTTTAAGTTCCACTTTAATTGCATTTCATTATATGAAGTAGTTAATATAGTTAATATATAATTATAATTGACATAGATATTCTATATCTATTTATTGTAGGTCTTCAGACAAAGGGTAAACTTGCATGTCCATTTTGTGGTCCTAAGATAAAATCTTGCCGCTCAAAAAGCTTAAGAAAGGAGGTGTTTGATGAGTATATGCATTTCCTCTTTAAGAATCACAAGTATAGAACAACTGAAAAAAAATATTTTCAATGGAAGCAAGAGAGTGCATTAAAACCACGGAGAATGACACCTCACCTTTGGAAGATGAATTACAATAGAAATTGTCATCATGGTAGGTATGGATCATTGTATATGAATTGTTATGTATTTTAATTTTTATTGTGATTTGTTTACTCTAGTGGCCATATTTGATTTATGATGTAATTTATTTATAAACTAATATTCATGATGTCCATTGTGATCATGAAGGCATTAATGGGCTTCCACGAGGAATGAAAAGTTATCATATACAATTTAGCGGGTTTCCCTACTATGAGCACCTACAAATTTCTCATTTGTTTGATATAATGCATATTGGAAAGAAGGTGACTGAAACATTATGGCATTTACTGGAGCTAAGGAGGGAGAAAGATAAAATTGTTAAAGCTTGCAAAGATAGTCAAGAAGGAAACCATGCAATGAAAGACATCATCCAATTTCATAGCAACGGAGACCAAGTTAATATAAACTCAATTCCATGGATGTTTACGGGGCAGCAAAGCAATATTGTCAAAGAAGTAATGTGGAAAATTAAATTTCCCACTGGATTTTGTGCGAGCTTGAAGAATATCATAACAAAAAAAAGTGATTTTGTGGGGGTCAAAACACATGATTGGTATGTCTTCATCAAGGTAATTATAATTGTTATGTCCATATAATTTATTTATTTTCATTTTATTGCATAAATTTTGTTTTCTTGTTTGTATACTCTTTGTTCAATAAATGGCGTGGTTTGTATATTGATACAATATGTTCTACCTCTCTCTCTCCCAGGAAACTTCGACAACAATGTCAAATAAGTTATATATAATCTTGGTAAATCATGGGGTAACTAGCGATTATTTGCTTGTGCTTAGTGTTTCTTTAATTCTCCGTATAATTTATATTTGTTTTTTGTGCACTATTTTCATGATATGTAATTTAATGTTTTTTTTTTGTTAAATATTGTTATTTCTTTGCGTCACTTGTAGATGGTTGACATCTAAAAAAATCCATAAAGAAGATATAAAGTATTGGAGGAGAGAAATTCCTCGTCTCATGTGTGAAATGTAGAAGCATCTACCTTCGGCATTTTTCAATGCACAGGAACACCACCTCATACACCAAGTTGAGGAGATTGAGTTGTGTGGACCTGTGCACTCAAAGTCTATGTGGATGGTTGAGAGGCATTTGAAATTTATAAAGGATTTGGTGAGACAACGAGCACATGCTGAGGGTTCTATGATGAAAGGATATACGGTATACCAAAACATGTTATATGTTAGTGAATATCTTCATATTTTAGCATCAAAGCTCAATTTACGTCGCATTTGTGATCCAGACTCCAATAACAAATTTGAAGGGGAGCAACTGAAGGGGAAAGGTAAACCGAGGAAGGTGAAAGGTAATTATTAGTTAGTGGATGTTTATTATATCGTTCATATTCTAATTGCATTTTCTAGTTATTGCATCAATTAAGAGCATATACTTTGTTCAGGAAATTCACATATGTCTTTAATTTTAATGATTATTGTCATCAAGAAGTTGGTCGAGAATGGGATGCAATTCATTTATACATCGCAAACAATATTGACTAGATGAAGGTATGTATTGAACGATGTGAACAATTGGGTCATGGAATATCATGGAAAGGTGTGGCTTCATTGGTAAAAGCGGCACATCGCAATGGAAATAGAAATCTTACAGAAAGGGAAATTGATTTAGCATATGGTTTAAAAGATAAAATGGCAAGCATATTAATCAATCACTCTAAATCTTTTATTTTGCAAATTACAGTTTGACATACATGTTGTTCTTTTCCATGTATTGCTGCATAACTATTGAATCGTTGTGTAATCTTTTGGTGTATTTCTTTTGCAGGTAAAACACCATAAGGATATGTTCTGCAATGGTTGTAGATATCGCATCAAAAAATTGGATGAAACAAAGAAAACATCAAATTGTGGGATATCTGTAGTCTTTGAGGTGACCAATGTTTCATCTAGAAGTGACAGACATCCAAAACTCTCAAAAAATCAATACTATGGGTATTTGGAATATATTCTATAGTGTGACTTTAAATCCTTCAAGATAGTTCTATTCGTTTTCAAATGGTACAAGTTACGATTGAATCAACGTGATCTTGATAGAACTATTATTGAACATGATAATAGATTTACCATGGTAAATACAAGGTTGTTTGAGCCAAGAATGGAGCCTTATGGTCTTCCAAGCCAATGTGAATAGGTATTTTACTCGAAGGTTCCAGGTAAAGAGGGATGGTCATTTGTTGTGAGACACGATCCAAGGGGAAGGACAGTAAAGTATAACCTAGACGATGGTAATGAAGAGGGTTCTCTGGAAGAAGAAGACGATGATGAAGAGCATGATCAACATGAGTTAGATGATGATGATGATCTAGCAGAAGATGTCCAAGAAATAGTTGAATCAGATGATGTAGCAGACAATGCCCATGAATATTATACCGACGATGACACAATTAGCGTAATTGACTTAGATGACGATGATGATATGGCCAATCCTTACAATGTACTTGACTCTGGATCTTATTTTATGGATGATGAATTGGATGAAGAAGACGATGAAATATATTGAAAGGTAACTATATAATTAGACCTATTCTTTTATCTTCTTTTTTTATCATCATCATCATCATCGTCATCATCGCCATTACCATCATCATCATCATCATGACGATGATGATGATGACGATGACGATGATGATGAGGGTCATGATGATGAAGACGAAGATGACGACAATGATCATGATCATGATCATGAAGACGATGATGATCAACATGATGATGATGATGATGATGAAGATGATGGTGATCATCATCATTTCAATCATCATCATCATCATCACCGTCATCATCGCCATTACCATCATCATCACGATGATGAGGGTCATGATGACGAAGACGACGACGATGATGATGATGATGCTGATGATGAGGTTCATGATGATGAAGAAGATGATGATGAAGATGACAACGATGATGATGATGATCTTCGTCATGATGATGAAGATGATAATGGTGATGATGGTGATCATCATCACTGTTGCGTCATCATCATCATCACTGTCATCATCGCCATTACCATCATCATCATGATGAAGATGACGATGACGACGACGACGACGACGATGATGATGATGATGAGGGTCATGATAATGAAGACGATGATGATGATGATGATGGAAATGATGATGATTATTATTATGATGAGGGTCATGATGATGAAGACGATGATGATCAACATGATGAAGATGATGGTGATGATGGTTATGATGATGATGATCATCATCATCATGAAGACTATGATGATCAACATGATGATGATGATGAAGATGATGATGGTGATGGTGATCATCACCATTGCCATCATCATCATCATACTCATCCTCATCATCATCATCACCATCATCATAATCATCAACATCTCCATTTTCATCATCATCATCATCATCATCATCATCCTCATCTACATCATCATCGTCATCTTCATCGTCATCATCATCACGATCATCATCATCATCATCATCATCATCAACTTCACCATCTTCATCATCATCATCTTCGTCTTCATCAGCATAATCATCGTCTCCATTGTCGTGATCTTCATCATCATCATGATCATCATTGTCCTTGTTTTCATAGTCTTCACCATCATTGTCATCATCATCATCATTGTCATATCTCCCTCATAATAGAAGTCTCAACATGTGGTGAAAAGTGTTTTACTTCAAAACCAAGATAAAAAAATCATACAATACCAAATGATTGATAACAACAAAAAGGTAAGTACATGGCACATTAGATCGGTAAGTACATGGCACATTAGATGACACATTAAGTAAGTACATGGAACATTAGATGGGTAAGTGCATGGCACATTGGACGAACAACATGGCACATTAGATGGGTAAGTACACACATTAAATGATTGATATCAACATAAAGTCTAGACAAGATATTTGTTTTAAATAATGCATTCAATGATTAACATTGGTTTTATGGCCATTGTCAACTTAATAAAACACATTTACCATTATCAACACCAGCATCACGATTTGTCGACCTCTCGCACCTGCGGAAATTGCCATTACAACGTTTTGTCCATCCTTCGGCCCTCCGACGAGTATTGTTGACCTCTCGCTCCTGCAGAAATTGCCATTACAAAATTTTCCCCATCCTTCAGCCCTCCGACGAGTAAGGTTTTAGAGGGATATTGCTGCAACTTTCTTTACAGTTACCAAGGGGCAACGATTTGGAGAGACCCATTATGCTGACTATGAAGGGCCAATGACCGGTAAGTCAGTTACCAACCTTACATTCAATGCCTTGTATAATTAGGGGTTTAAATGAGTAATTTCTAGGTGTTTTCTTAAGTTTTGGTTGATTATTATTGGATCTAGGCCGTGACCATTTGAAGGTTGCTACATATGGCTTGTGACTGTTTCAAGGTTGCTAGGGCTGGGTTGTGACAGTTTGAGTTTGCCTAGGTTGGGTTGTAACCCTTGTTGACCTGCTAGTGTTTGGTTGTGAATGTTATTATCATGTTAAGGTTGAGCCGTGAACATAAGAGAAACAAACATAATTAAAAATAGATTGTGTATTTATGGGAATTCTCCATTGGTGAATACGACGCATTTCTCCACCATCAAACTGCCTTGTCCCTCCAATCTTGGGTCATTTTTTACTATAAAGCATCAGGGTGTCTAAATGAACTGATGCTGCCTACCTTTACTGATCGACCTATTGTCCTGGTCGCCTTACCATCCTACTTGGATCTTAATTACTTATATTTAGGAGTGAAAACCCCATCGTATTCACACGAAGGTCCCTCCTATCAAAACTGGACGAATCCAACTAATAAAAATAAGATTCGTGGAAAGGAATTTCTTTATCATTCCCTTACGGGTGGGTGGGACTAGCGAGGCTTAATTTTCTCGTTAGGGATGAGGATTCAGAGATCTAAAGGGGGTAAATATATCTTCCCGGGAGACCTATCTTTATGATTCACCTAAGAAAGGCAAGAAGGGCACACAGTTACTATAAATTAGTAGTAACCAGACATAACCTTTGAATATGGGATAAATCTAAGGTTTGAAATACATTTCTAGGCATGTTTCAGTCTTAAAAGGTGATGAATAACAACATAAAACTAGCTTTGGTAAGTTCTAGTCCAATTTTGATGGTTAAAGCTCCAATTTTGGGCATCAGTAGGCATGGTAAGAGAACTCAATTTTCATTTACAAACAATTTGGAGGGGTTTTGAGTGCATTGTGTGCCCTAGAATAGCAATATACAAATTTGATATAGCCTTTTGCATTAGGGAAGGTTCCAAAAGTATAAACAATAGTCATAAAAGCCTTAAAAATCCAATTTTGATGTGTGTTAGGGATTCATGTGTATGAAACGAAATCCCTACACTTTGACTGTGTATGCTAGCAAGCATACACAGTCAATAAAATTTGTTGTGTATGCTTGCTAGCATACACAACAATCAAGCAATTTTTTTTGTGTATGCTAGTAAGCATACACAGTCAATAAAATTTGTTGTGTATGTTTGCTAGCATACACAAAAAAGAGTATTGCTTGATTATTGTGTATCAACTTTCTTAATGTTATTGGAGGATCAACTTTGAGATTCAAGTACTAGAGCCTAGAGGAGGTAGGCATAGAGTTCTATTGATGAATATGATTCTAATATAGGCAATAATTCTTTGACATGTATGATTTATGATTTATTCACAATCATTTTTTTAAATTCCCTTTCTCATCGAAAACTCTTCCCCATTTCCCCATTTTGTGCAACTTAGAATCTAACCATAACCCTAAATATATAAGATGAACCCTAACTTCATGCTTCTAGGTGTTCAACTAATACCAATACTATAGTTGCACATCTAGTGCCCCCTAATGATTTTCTTAGCTCCTCCAGTTGAGTCCCTATATCAGCCTTTTCCTTTTGAAGGAGTGCACCACCACCACTTCTCATAGGTAAGGGGCTTTATATCGTAGGCCAATTGGACCGATAATAGTGTCAGCAACAAGCATACCCTGGGAGAAGACACTAGTATTGGAAATAGTCAAAGATTTGTTCAATTTCTATGAGCCTGAATTTCTTTATTGTGAGAAGGAATAGCCCGCAAAAGAGTATGCTTGATGACAAATTCAAATGGAAAGTATGTAGTTGGTAAATTAGAATAATTTTTAGTTTTTATTGCTACAATTTGCTTCTCTATATATTACAATGTACTATCTTTTCTAGGCTCGTGAAATGGACAAGAGAAAGGAGGGGAAGCCTAGTGAAGCCTGTGAAACTGTCAATGTCGCCTTACCATCCTACTTGGATCTTAATTACTTATTTTTAGGAGTGAAAACCCCAATGTATTACCACGAAGGTCCCTCCCTATCAAAACTGGATGAATCCAACTAATAAAAATAGGATTTGTGGAGAGGAATTTCTTTATCATTCCCTTATGGGTGGGTGGGACTAGCGAGGCTTACTTTTCTCATTAAGGATGAGGATTTAGAGATATAAAGGGGGTAAATATATATCCTCGGGAGACCTATATTTATGATTCACCTATGAAAGGAAAGAAGGGCACAAAGTTACTATAAATGAGCAGTAACAATACATTAGCTTTGAATATGGGCTAAATCTAAGGGTTGAAATACATTTTTGGGCATGTTTCAGTCTTAAAAGGTGATTAATAACAACATAAAACTAGCTTTGGTAAGTTCTAGTCCAATTTTGATGGTTAAAGCTCCAATTTTGAGCATCAGCAAGCATGGTAAGAGAACTCAATTCTCATTTACAAACAATTTGGAGGGGTTTTGAGTGCATTGTGTACCCTAGAATAAAAATATACATATTTGATATAGCCTTTTGCATTAGGGAAGGTGCCAAAAGTATAAACAATAGCCATAAAAGACTTAAAAAATACAGGTTTGTTGTGTGTTAGGGATTCATGCGTATGAAACGAAAGCCCTACACTTTGACTGTGTATGCATGCTTGCTGTGTATGCTAGCAAGCATACACAGTCAATAAAATTTGGTGTGTATGCTTGCTAGCATACACAACAATCAAGCAAATGGTTTTGCTGTGTATGCTAGCAGGCATACACAAAAAAAAAAAAAATTGCTTTTCTATGTATGCTAGTAAGCATACACAGTCAATAAAATTTGTTGTGTATGCTTGCTATCATACATAGCAAAAAAAATTGCTTGCTTGTTGTGTATCAACTTTCTTAATTTTCTTGGAGGATAAACTTTGAGATTCAAGGACTAGAGCCTAGAGGAGGTAGGCATAGAGTTATATTGATGAATATGATTCTAATATAGGCAATGATTCTTCGACATGTATGATTTATGATTTATTCACAATCATTTTTTAAAATTTCCTTTCTCATCGAAAAATCTTCCCCATTTCCCCATTTTGTGCAGCTTAGAATATAACCATAACCTTAAATCTATAAGATGAACTCTAACTTCATGCTTCTAGGTGTTCAACTAATACCACTACTATAGTTTCACATGACCTTGAGGAGTCCAAGCTTGAGCGAGATGATGGTGCCATTGCTAGTCTTGATTCTAGTTATAGCAGTGGTGATAAGTTTGATGATTGGTCATTTTGATCAATGACATGTATGATGTATGATCATTGATGTATTTGTATGATATTGGCATCATAGCATGTTGTTTTTTTGGACTCTACAAACCATTTAGGCCTCATTAATTATTTATTTTGTTCTAGATATGTATTGCATTGTTGCACAATAGACTTTGTGTTATCTTGATATATTTACCCTCTAAGATATATACATGACTAGACTTTGGATATTTTGTCTCTAATGTTTTGGAATCATGGATTATGACCTTTAAAATATTGTTTTTTTAATTTAAAAATTTTAAGCATTTTTTAGTATATGGAGTCATTAAATTCAAATGAGTTGAGTCATTATTGATTCAAAGCCTTAGTCAAAGTTCCTACCAAAAGTTGACCCTCAACTGATTTGGAATCTTAGAGTTCTTAAAACATTGATAGACATTGTGAGAGTACATTTGTATCTTTGCTTGATACCTTAATTATTAAGAATTATGTTGATATTTAAATATATTATTTTCATGTGTATATTATAAATAAATAATTTCATAAGGATTGTGTACATTCAAGCCTCAATTGAATTAAATAAAATGTTGAATTGTTCCATATGTATAAATGTATAGTTGGTAATTGATGAGTAAAATCTATGGTGTAATCTCGATCTTCTTTTTTATTCTTTGCATATATGCACTCTTGGAAGATGTGAATGCTACTACCTATGCATTGTGAGTTGTTTGGATTGAAGGATTAGTACAATCTTTTCATGGTTTTGTTGCAGCTGCAACAATTTCCCAAAATTCCAAAAAAATTTAGGACCCTCCTTTGTTTGAATTAGTTTGATTTTTCTTCTCGAAATTGGATTGAGAACTTTCAGAAAACTTTGCTTACGATTGGATTGAGCTACTTATTGGGTTGATTTTCTTCTTTTGATGCCGAAAATAATCCACTCTTCGATCTAGCTTTGTCGTTGCCCTTAACCACATTTGAAACATGTTTAAATTGAAAGTTATACTGGTTTTAATCTTTCGCCGTTGCGGGTGGAGTTTTGTTTTGGTCTTTCGCCATTGCGGATCGAATTTACTTCCAACTTCCGACCCTTTGGATTTTTCACGTCGGATGCTTTTTGATTTCGCATCAGAAGTGCTTATGTTCTTTTCTTCCGCTGTTGCGGGTGTGTTCTTGTTCGAATTCGATTTCTTTCCGCCCGTCCCGATCGGAAGCTTTTGGGTTGTGTAATGATTGTTTCTTCCGCCGTTGTGGATGGAAGTACCTTTCCTTCTTCCGATCAAAAAATTGTCCGACGTCCGATCTTTTAATCGCTACCCGATGTATAATCTGGGCGAAAGCTTTTTCGATTTTTTCTTCCGCCGTTGCGGGTGGTTTTAAGTTTTCATCTCCCGATTCGAAAACCTTCCGACTTTCGACCTTATGGTTCTTTTCTTTCCATGCTTGTCTCCATGGCTGGGTATACTCTTTGACCGTCCGCCGTTGCGGAAGGGAGATTAATTCCAGCCTTCGATGCTAAACTCTTCGACGTCCGATTTCTTTTCTCCTCGCACATGTGAGAGAATATATATATGAGGACGGTGTATTGTTTTGCCATTGTTATTTTAATCGCCAAAGCATTGTCGCCTTCGAGCTAGCATTTTCTTGAGCCCGTGAAGGACCCCACTGTCGGCGTACCTGCATCCAGGTGGCAATCATGGAAGCTTGACCGTCATCGACTCACTCATCTCCCTGTGGATTGTGTTGCGTTTTCCAGGTAGGCTTCTCGTCGTTATCCCTTTAAGCTGTTAATGTTTTTCTACGGTGGTTTTGTGTCCCCGGCCGTTTTCCTTGTCCCGCTAGGTTATGCACCTATATAAGTAGGGATTTTATCTTCTTTAACCATGGGAAGGCAGTTTAACCTTCAGAATAGATTTGATTTTCCACCACCATCCATTTTGCTACCTCGCGCATCGGGGTTGAAGCATTTCGGCGCAGACGGCCGTTACGCCGTCTGCGCCAAACCACCCTGCATGGTCAGGATAGGTATGAGGCAGGTCTGCCATGGACTGCTGTAGGATTTTTGAGGTTGTTGATGCCTTGGTGCGTTACCCATTTTTAAAAGCCCTAGCTACGCGGTTTCGCGCGTCCTCATCGAGCTTAGTTTCGAACCCATGGCCTGCTGGGGGGAATATGTCTTTTCTATTGGTGTGTAGGCGTGGCGCCATTGCGAAAAATATCGTAGTTACCATTGTTTTTTTTTTCCCGCACCTCTTAAGCCCCAGCCTGTGTTGCCCACGCCATCCCGCGCAGTCCATTCGGGCTCGGTCGTTTGAAACCCTAGCCGGTTAGAAGGAATATGCCGCAGTTTTGGTTTGTTGGCTGGGAATGACTTGGGTAGTAGGAGCGTTTTTTGAAGTGAGATGACAATAATACCTGCAGATAGTGGAATGGTTAGTCGGTCTAATGTAAATGTTTCTCCCGCAAACCGCATAAATCCTCGTTGTTTTTTGTCCTGCCAGGCTATTTCTCATTAAAATGTTTATTATTATACAGCACAGGAGACTCTCACAATCATACTGCTACTTTCAATCATCTCCTTTGTTGATATACACAGACTAAACCACTGAACACTGCACATTGCATATGGATGTAGATCATTTGCTGTCTAGAATATGGTTGTGGAATGGTTTAATGTCATACAGCAATGTTGCATCATGCTAGATATAGATGAAGTCACTAAAACCTTGTGCATTTGGTTGTAATAGCCCGGTTATTCAGGCCAATTCAGGCTATGCAGGCTCTTATCTTAGCTTCATTGACTAGTTGCTGTCATGGTACACATAGGAAGAATAAAATGCTACACAGTGTCTTGTAAATGTTTGCAACTTAAATTGCTTAATGCCACAATGTTATACATGGTAGGAAGAACTCACAATGTCCAAGAGACAAAAGAAGAAGGCCCCAGCGGGGGAAGAAGGGCCAGAAGTAGAAGTGGTAACAAAGATAGAATATATATATGAGGATACGAAGTGCACTTCAGGCATTGAACCCGAATATCAGTGGGGAGATATCTATAGACTAATCACCCGGAGAGAGGTGCCTGATATAGGGCTGGAAGAAGAACCCATCTACGCCAACATCGAAAGATCTGCACTAATGAAGGTCGCCACTAGGCTAGATATCTTCCCATGTTCTGAAGTCATAGGATGGATTCTGCCTCGGGCGGATGTCTCAACGATGATCCTTGAAGATGTCAACAAACAGGGCTATGCTGCATATAGCTCTGGATATGTAGCCCTAGCTTACCACCTGCCAGAAGCTGAAGTGTTTGTGTCTGACGACTGGTTAGATAACGTAAAGATGGATCTTATAGAAACCTTGAAAAGAATGATGTTGACCGAAAAGCATTTTAGAAATAGAGTAACAGGTGAATATGATACAGCTACTCTACGAGTTCCATACAGATTCATAGCTTTAATGCTCAAAAGAATCTTTGGAAGAGCTCATGGCAGGCTTTTCAAGCTAGAATGGGTCCCAATCATCTTTCAAGTTGCCACCCAATGGACTATTTTTAATTGGGCCAGCCTGGTCTCAAATAGTCTCTCTGCTTGTCTGGCTGCAACCCTAGGAGGAGAGGCCAAGAAAAGGTCTGAGTTTTACATGAGCTCAATCCTTATGGACTGCATATTGTGTCACCAGCCCTTCCCTAGTCTCAGATGCATCTAGGACAGGGAAAGAATGCCTGTTTATGCCGCATATAAACCATTGTGGGCTCACCAGTACCACAGCCATTACAGAGAAGTGTGTGAGCATTTCATTATGCCACTCTACACACTCATTTTCCGGAAAGAGTGTGGCTGTATGTCAGAGGGGGCCATGCAAGTAATAGAGGATTATGCGGACTACTTCCTGACAGAAAATGGCATGTACTTCAGAATGTTTGGTGGTTCAAAACCCCCTTCTCTACTACCCAAATATGCAATGGATTATTTTATCCACAAAGAGGCAGTCAGGCAGGTGTTCATTGATGGAATAGGTAGTTTCCTGTTTGAACACAAGAAGACTGCGTACCCTCCTTTTCCATTCAAGCTAGGAAGCTGCAGATTCGCTAAGGTAAAACAAGCTGAGGAATTCGTAGAAGAATTAGCGAAATTCCATTTTGGCAGAATGCCATTTCATAGGAGCGACTCCCAAGGTAAGGTGGTGGAGCATTGTAAAGAACACAAGGTTCACTTTGAGTATACTCACCACTTTGATAAGGAAGAATCTGTCTTCCGAAGTGCCCCTAACATGACAGCTCTGAGAAGAAGGTTCAAGCCAAAGATCACCACTAAAGGTGGAAAAGGGGCTGAGCAAGCCAAAGCTAAAGAAGAGGCCAAGAGGAAACAGGAGGAGGCCCAGAAACTAGCACAGGAAGCTGCAGAATGGCTTCATAGAAAAGAAGAAGAAAAAATAAAAGCTGCCCAAGAAGCAGCCGAGAAAGCTCAAGAGGCAGCCAAAGAGGCAGAAGAAGCGGCTGAGAAAGCAGCTGAAGAAGTGAAGAGAAATCTCGATGAGGAGCTGAAAAAGTAGGAAGCAGAAAGGCCAAAGCTGACGGAGACAGAACAGTCAGCAACTGAAGGGCAGACCTCGGAGACAGAAAACCCAGAAGTCCAGGACCCACAAGTGCCTGCTTCCAACACACTTGTGGTTCCTACGCTCAAGTTAGTTCCTTTTGTCCAGGAAAAGGGAAAGGAGATTCCTGATTTCAACACTGTATATTATGATAAAGCGACGAAGAGGATAATGAAGAGGACTGAAAGAAGGGTTGAAGCAGAAAACATGTCTAGGAAGATGATAACAGATACAGCTGTCATGTTAGGAACAGATCAAGATCCTAGGTTCACTCTGAGAGTCGGGGCTGCAATGATCGATGCCTCAGAAGATAATATAAACAGGGTGATGACTGAACTGGAGTCATCTAAGAAATCCTCGGCTCAGCTGAAGGATACCTTGAGGAAAGAAAGAGAGGAAGGAAACAGGTTAAAGAGGAAATTTGAACACTTACAGAGGGAGATGAAGACTACTGAAGCTGAATTGCAAGCTCTACATGAAGAGAGATAGTCTCAGGAGACTACACAAGAATGCCTTGAGCAAGTGCAAACAGAATATCAAGAGCTGAAGAAGGAGAAGGATCAGTTGCTGGGAAAGGTGGAAGAACTAGAAGAGCAGCAAAAGATCCTCTTGCAGGCCAATAATGTACACACCCGAGAACTGAACAAGAAACATCAAGAGCAGCTTGCCTCTCTGACTGCTAATTTGGAGGCAGCAAAGGAACAGCAAGTCAATCTCCAGCCATTTAAAGAACATATCCTGGCTCAGAAAGCTAAAATGCTACAGCTGCAGATTGCTCTGGAGGAAGAAAGGTGCAAAGTACTTTAGATTGATAGCCGGTTAGAGGAGATCATGGAAACATCCTCCTACTTCATGGACAGATCCCAGGATGTTCTCGAAGTCTTGAATTCCAGAATGGAAAGACTGGAAAGTAATGCAGAGACTCCAGCAGAGCTGCCAGTAAAGGACCATCAAGCCCTCAAAAGAAATCATGAACTAATAGAGTTTTCTGTCAGCACCACTGAAGAATTCAAGAAGGCTGTCAAAAGGACGCAGGGAGCATGCTCAGAATACTTCAGAAGGCTCCTTAACACATACAACCGGTGTCAGACAGAAGCTGAACATAAGCTTGATGAGTTCCCAGACCATGAAGCATTTATAGGAATATTGCAGAGTAGATATCAGGATGCAGAGGCCAGAACGCAAGAGATCAAGGCCATTGATGACCTATTTTTGAAGAATGAAGTAGGCTACCCAACTGTCAGTGTGCAATTTTTGGAATACCAGCTTCGGTTGAGCCCAGCAAGGATAGAGGCCATAAGGAACCAAGTTGAAAAATTTGAAATCAATATTTAGTTCTTGGAACCCTGCGCCTTTGAAGGTATTGCTGCTGAAGCGTCAACATGGAGGAAGTTTTTAGATACCCAGGTGGGACCCTCCTCATGAGGGATTAATCCTCTTTTGTATTTTTGTATAAATTTTGTAAGGACATTTGAAAAGTGAAGCGTTGGGAAAACAAAAGGTTGGGAAGCCCAAAGGTCACTTTGGGCAGCCCAACCATTTTACCTTTTTGTATAAAAATAGACAGCGTAGAAGGAAGATGGACTTTTTTCCCCAGTTAGACTGGAAAGGTTATTGTAAGAAGAACTACTTCTCTTTGCAATAAAGTATTTGGTTTTCTTGTTGAAGAAAGATTGGTGGGATTTCCAAATGTTACGCTATGGACTGCTGAAAGATGAACTATTTTGTTTTCCAGTTTGTTCATTCATCGTGAGATCATTCTAACTCTACGACCTATGTCTTTCTGGAATGATTTCTGATGCATTTTATGGAATTGATCACCATGAGTAATGTATGCTACTTTTTATAACAATTAGCTAACTGATTGTTAGAATATCTTCCCTAGTTCATGTGTTTGAATATGAATATCAGCTATCTGTAATTATGTTATAATGCGTGAATAATACACATTACTCATAATAAAAATTACTTTTGGCTCCCCAGGGATAGGTAGTTAGATAGATAGATAGTTAGTTTATTTCATAATTGTGTAGGTGATTCTGATGCTTGCGGGCCTAAGACGAGAGGTAAGAACCTGGGCATCACATTGTGACTGCTCCTTGCATCCTTCACCACCCTGCATTTAGTTAGGCACATTCATTTCGCATTTTAAGTCAAAAATACAAAAAACTCGGTGGTCCAGGCCGCAACCGGTAAAACCCTTGTTTTGTTACTTTAACCTACGGTAGCTGGACCGTAAACCGGACGGATTCCCTATACCAAACAGTCAGCGGGCTAGTTGGGAACGTTGACTGGGGAGAATCCCTTTCTGTTGTTTCCTGCGAATTTCTAGGCCTCAACAGGTTTCAGTAGTTGTTTTCTCATGTTTAAAATAAATATCACTCAATTTGTTTTGGGTAAAAGGTTGTTGTTGAAATACCAAAAGAAAAACATTGTATCGATGTTGCATATTTGTTGGAAAAGCTAGATTGCAGATTCATTGAAAAAGCTAAATTATAAATACGAGGAAGTAAACTTTTATAGCAATAAGATATTGGAAGCAGCAATGGAAGATGACACTAATAGGCATCAATTTGTTGTGTATGCTTGCTAGCATACACAACAATCAAGTAATTTTTTTGCTGTGTATGCTAGCAAGCATACACAACAAAAAAATTTGCTTGCTTTGCTGTGTATGCTAGTAAACATACACAATCAATAAAATTTGTTGTGTATGCTTGCTAGCATACACAACAAAAATATTTACTTGCTTGTTGTTTATGCTTGCAAGCATACACATAAAATTTTATTGATTGTGTATGCTTGCTAGCATACACAACAAGCATGAATACACAGTGAATTTTTGTTATTTTGAAGAACGTTTGGTCTTTTAGTTTTGTTTACATTATGAATCATGATGAATGTTATGAATTTATGATTGAAATTTAAATCCATTGATGTATCACAATTCACTATGATATCATGTTACTAAGTTAGTGTTACTGACAAGTTGACACATGTTAGATAGTAGACTCTATTTAATTTTTATGTTAATGTTAGTAATAAATATGTTATTGTTGTTAACCTGTTTATATCATTGTATTAGTATGACATTCAATGTATCCCCTCTCAAGAGAGTGAGCATGTACATACAATATCTCCATAAATTTCTTCCCAATGGAAATGAAATTTGGACTAGTAAGTAACATCCTTTGATGCCTTCTTTCAAATGCTACTGATATCACTACAACTAGACGTCAAAGTATTCATATATCTGTATTTTAGTGAACCGTACTAGTTTTTCCAAGGTTTCATGATTGTTTATGAACCCTTAATTGTATGCATTGTTCCTATGATATTCTCCCACCTCTAATACTGAAATTTTTACGAGTGATAGACATGGATTTCTTGTTCAACTCTTTAAAACACACTCAATTTGGAGGTCTAAGAAAATTTTATAGATGCAGTAGCTTATATGTACTCCTTGAAGTGTTCAAAGAATCATTTTCTCTGACACCACTTGTAATGGATAAAGTAAACAATAAAGTATGATAAACTTGCATACACACAATATACACTAAAATGCATTAGTGGCACTTCTCTAAAAATTATTATTACAATGAATCACAAAATAACTCCTTAGACATTAAGAGATTACTCTGAATAACCTAAATACATCCATATACAATAATCATAATCCAGTGCATACAATATTGGCTATATTGACATTGATATACTTGTTCTCACCCATTGCTCATGCATGCCCACTACCAGGGTAACCTACTATTTACATATACATATGACCATTTAAAAAATTCCACTTGAAAATTATTCCTTTATACTCAATGAAAGATAAGCATTGCAATCGAATAGGATGGGCACCACAAGTGTCTTGTTTCCAAGGTGAAATAACCCTCAAAATTCAAAGGAACAATTACTGAACATAAGCGCTTTCATTTGGTTAATTTTCCATGACATGATGGGACTCTTCCCTTTCAATTATTGAGCACTTACACTTGAAATGAAATGGTAATCCATGTCTCCAGGGGTTTTAAATTTTGGTGGGTGTCTTGACATGCTATTGTCTTCACTACTTAAATGTAACCCCATAATATGCTTGTTTTTCCTTGGGATAGAATGCCATCAAGTTATTGAAATTCCATCATATTTATTTATGTATTCATGATTTTATTTATTTTTAGATAGAGGATTGAGGTACATTTAAAAATACGTATTTGTCAACTATGTTGATCTATATTCTCCTTTCTATATTTGTTTCCAACTTTCCACCTTTCCATTCAACTTATATGGGTTACAACTTAAATTGTTTTTATCAATATATTCAGAAGTTTTCATGGTTGTAGACTTTTTTAAGTTTATATCTATTGTTTAGAGTTATAAATAGCATTCCAAAAAAGTGAATAGAATTCTAGACTGATAAAGCAGGTTCGAATCTATTTTGAAACTATTTTAGTGATTTTCAAGGTTGAACCCAATAAAAATAGTGGCTAGAATAGGATGACTATTCTAAATATTCTTTCTCGTCTCTTTTATGTCTGGTGGGTCCAAAAGGATTTGGAATTTTACTTGCTTGTAATGAAGTCAAATTCCTATAAACAAGTGGAGAAGTCAACCTTTCCTGAATATTATCTGGGACCATACCATGATTCATAAATCTAGGATGTTTTTCTTCATTGCAAAAGGAAATTAAACATGTTGAATCCAATGCTTATTCATTTTGCTCTGTTAAATTGCCATGGTTTCTTGGATTATTGACTCCAATCTAATCCACATAGTCTAACATTTCCTTATTTTCATATGTTGAATTTTTTCATGTTTGATCCATTTTGATAAGTATTGTCCTAACAGTTTTTCCATGAGTCACTTCAGGTATAGGTGAGCTCCACACATTAACTTGTAAAGATTTCAATACGAATGCATTTTTTACCACATTGAGATCTTCCCCTTCTAGTACCCAAATGAATTTTTTTGATTTTTCTCATTTGTAATATCAAATTTTATTCTATTGGATGTTGTTCTAAACATTGATTTCCATAGAACCAATGCATCAATATTTTCCAGCAAGTCCATCCTCGTCATATATTATTCCCCTAGATCCTTCACACATTTACAAAGAATGAGAATCTCACGATCAAACTGGAACTTGTAGAAATATTATTTAAATAGTCTCTATGCCATCATCCTTGCAATGCATCAGATTCAATAACATATTGAAGCTCGTATGGAAGGCACAATTGAAAGGATCAACGTTTCCTTTAACCATTAGTTTTGTAGTGGATGGCTCCATCTATTGGATTGGTGAGGTATTCTCCATAGGACAAACTTCATATACTTTCAGGAGGTGATGATAGCATGGTCAAGTGGTGGGATTCCATAATCCAAATATTGGAGTAATTGTATTTGGTTGATTTTTTTTTGAAATACTTTCTAAATTTTCAACAATGTAGAGCATATTTCCCACTGGTATTCACAAGTCAACTGATTCTTTTTTTGTGTGTTTATACAGGAAGAGTTACTAAATATAGAAGGGCATAAAGACTATGCTCGTTGTGGTGTTGCAAGTCTATAGAGTGTTGATTTATGGTGTGATTGGGATTTATGGTCATATGCATCTAGTTGGGTTCATTATTTGATTTAGTTTACTTTCTTTACAATCTTTCAAATGGACAGGGCTACAGGTTCATATGACCACATAGTACAACTATGGGACTTGTGCAACTCAAATACTGTCTTTCAGTTGAAGGTTTATTTGTCACACAGATGTTTGTTTTTTAATAGAAATGATGATTTTTCATTAGCATCAAAATAAATCATTGCATAATCTTTGTTTGGTATATACCTCGCTAGTTGATTTACGTCTTGTTTTTTTTTCAAAAATATGAGAAAATTGACCCTTGAATATTTTGGTACATATCTTTTATATGAAATGTATACAATGTAGCTGTGGGTTTCTCTTTGACTGTTAGCTTGGACTTCATATCTATGAGGCTGCTAAACCTTAGCTGTGACTGTGTAATAACTATCGTAGTGGACTGTGACTGTGTAAAAGCTACCCTAGTGGGTTTTGACTGTGTATCCTAGTGGGTTGTGACTGTGTAAGCCCTATCCTAATGGGATGTTATTGTGTAAGAACTATCCTAGTGGGATGTGATGGTGTATCCTAGTGGGTCATGACTATGTAATATCTATCCTAGTGGTTTGTGACTAAGCAAGAACTATTGTAGTGGGTTGTGATTGTGTATCCTAGTGGGATGTGATATCCTAGTGGGTTGTGACTATGTTGAACTCTCCTACCTGGGCTATGGACTGTGGTGTTCTCCTTCGTCATTAATATGAATTGTGGTAACCTCTTCTAGCCAGGTTGTGGCTAATTTGACCTTACCTCTCTGGATGTAACTTGTTTGTAGCCCATATTGAGTTAGTTTGTTGTTGTGTTAAGCCCTAAATGATAGGGGTATTCACACTTAGTGAATGAGCTATCTTGTTTACAATTGGTGATTGGGAGATATCGAATGCATCTAAAATAATTGAACTAAATACATTTATTTAGTGTGTCCCTCGACAGTGTTATTGTAGCTCTCAAATTCCACATATCCAAATTGGACGTGTCTTTGTCTACAATAATGCCTATTTATTTGACTACAACAAAGCTGAATTGTTAAATTACTTGTTGAAAACTAGACATGATAGGAATTGAAAATAGGAGCTACCTTTGGCCAATGAGTCGCTCTAACATTAAGCTTCACCCCTTTAAATACTGGGAATCCATAATGGTTTGTTTTCAAGGTGTATATTGATATCTTAACAGTTCACCTTCAAATAACACTTTAGCTCAGGTCTCCTTCCAATCACCAACCACCTTCTCTAAACCCTAAATTGGTTTGCATATTCTAGATCATGTCATGTATAAGCATTAATGTTTGTTTGATATGCTACAAAACTACAAGTGGCTGTTCCTAATGATTTCAAGTAAAATTTTAATGTCTCATGCTTGTTTGTTTTTTATACAGACTTCGGTAGCGGCTAGAATGTTGGCTCCATCTGGACCAATCGGTCAAATTCACTGGGGAGACTCTTGTGCAAATAGTGGATCCCTATAGCTCCTTCTACAGATGCACAATTGAAGGTTTATATCCAACTTTGTCAAATTCTGAAGTGTGAATGATAAATGTCTCTAGATTGTAACTCAACAAAGCTCAGTAAAACTATCAGTAAACATTTTTTATGTATTAGTGTCCCTTGGATTTGGTATAGTGGTTGGGATGTGGCACTGATATGCAAACAATCCAGTTTTAAACCTCGACGGGTGTAGAGTCGTTGTGTGTGTGAAGGAAGGTGTATGACCTATTGTAGTTGGTTTTCCTTCAACAAAGGGGATAAAATGTGTGCCATGCCAAATTGATTCAAGTGGCTAATAGGATACTTTATTGTCTTGGAATTTTAGAATTTGTTTATATTTTGTATTCTTATAGTGGATAATTAATTGTTTTCTTATGTATTTGTATATGTTACCTTATGTGTCTCCAGTAAGATCTTGGCACAGTTTTCAAAAATATTGGAGATAAATAAACATGTACAATTGGTTTATATGAACTCTACCGCATCACACAACTATCTCCACAAGTAAGTTTCTCAGAGGCTTTTATGCCATTCATATATTAATGGGATGGATTCACCTCCACTAACATTGTGAAAGAGTGGTTGCAGGATTTTTCAACCAATAATTGCTTTATATATTGTTTCAAACAAGATTATTTCTAATGAACGTAAACATATTCTCTCAACTCCAAAATGCAAGTGAAACATTTCGCACATACATCAGAGATGGACTAGCACAAGTTCTGTTGTAATTCTTTGATATTTGCTTGTTGTGTTTACATCATCAAATGTTGTAGACTTATTTGTTCATGTTTTCTTCTGTAGATGGAAAAAAATGCAACTGCTGGTAGGACACCATCCAGTGTACCTATATCAACACCACCTCCAATATCTCCCAGTTTGTCTTCTCCAAAGCTTGTGCCTCCATCCCCTTTAAATGAAAAATTGCAGTCAACTAGACAAGATAACATAAATCCCAACATCCGAGCTTGTACTGAGAATGCTAATGGCAATGGAGGATCCAACTCTGTGGCTACTGATCAATTTGATTCTAGAAAGATTTCCCTTATGTAGAGTCAAGAAGAAAGAGATGAAAACAATGCTAGTTCAAGAGGTATGTTATTGTTAAATCTGCTTTAGGTGCAGTCTTTTGACTTCTAATATTAATTAAAGATTGAACTAAGTTGTTGAGCACTAATGGTTTTTGAAGGTGAAATTGAACAAATCTTTGACTGTTTCCAATACTGTGATATCTATGAGCCTAAATTTATTCAATTCATGCTATAGGTTCCCATGTTAAGCTACAGGTTGACCATATTCTATGCTTGGGGTTTACCATATTCCATAGGTATAATTTTTTTTTTTAACTATACAGAAGCCCGTCGGTTATCTGACGAGTTGTGGCCCTAGTCCGACGAGGTTTCCATGAGTCTGACAAGAGCAATCCGTTGGAAAAATGACTAGAACCCGTCGGAAATTCGACGACCTAAGCGTCGCACAAACGACAAGGTGAAGTTTGGAAATTTAGAATTCACCGTGGGAGCAATGACTAAAGAGTCACCGGAAATTCAACACGTCTCCGTCGAAAATCCGACAAGGCATTCCTTATGTCATCAGAAAAGAGAAGTCATATTTTCAACTATATGGGAGTCAGAAATTCGACGGGGTATGGCATGTGGTCAAATATCCGACGATATTCCATCGATGACAAAAAAAATTGTTGTTGTCGAATTACCGATAGGTTTCTGTCAAATTTCAGACATGGAAGCTGTCGAATTATGGGCTCAAATTCTGTTGTGAGTATTTCTAGCAGGACAAGGCCAACATTTCGACAAAGTTTCAGCGATATTAGGCCACTCTACCCTAAAAAGCTTCAATATCATATGAAGGAGAACACTTTGTAGTTGGGCGTCAAACATAGGAGAGGAGCACTATCCTTCGAGCACACACTGCATGCATCTTATATATGGAGGATTATCAAATTCATTATCAATGGTAAGTGTACATTTTCTTACCAAAACTCTCTACCCTACATTCTCTCCATATTAGCTATATTTTAGGCCCGTTTGGCACAACAATTTTGCATGCACTTTTTATTCAACTTTTTGCACTACATTGAGTGTATGAACAACAACTTATTAGCAAAGAACTATAGAATATCAGTTTGGGATATTACAAGGAACCTTGAAACCCTTAGAGGAATCCTTGAAACACCTTGAAAAATCCTTCATCTAAATGTTGTAGTTTAAATAGACACATAAATAAAAGCAAGTCGTCCCTATTTGAATGGGCGTATATTGAAATTAAAGGAGTATAGCCTTGGCTCTATTTAAAGAAGGATAATATGTATAAATAAAATTCTAAATCACCTTCATTGGGGTAGAAGAGAAAAATACGTGTGATCTGAAATTGGAGTAGAGAACCTAGCTTAGGAGTAGAACTAAGATAAAAGCAAAGGATGAAATGAAGACAAAGGGTAAGTTGTGAAAAATTGAAGAAGACACGGATTTCTAAGAGACTTTAAATTGTTTCTTGCATGGATAAAGGCATTTTTGGTCAATTCTTTTGTACACTGATCAGAAGATTATTTTTTCGTGCGTCTCTCCAAGTTTTTAAAGGGGTATCTTGAACCTATTCCTTAGAAAATCAGTGGAAAATTTTGAGGACTATATTTGAAAAAATTGAAGGATTGGTTAAGCATAGATTTTAAAGACAATCTTGGCACAATTTCAAGGTGAATTTGAACATGTTTTAGGGAAGCATTAATGAATACTCTTAGCACAAAGTCCAAAGCAGTATTGTGACTGGTTTTTTTAGACAAGGTTGAGGATTGATTTGAAGGGAATATTTTGTATTTTTTTAGGACGGTGTGGAACACTTTCCAAGGCAATTTTGAACCTACCCTTGGATAGATTTTAAGGGCATTTTGAATATTGTTTAAAGACTGTTGTTGGGACATATTTTTGGCAGAAACTTTCAAAGGTTATTCTTGGATAGATTTGGATTGGTTGTGTAGCAGATTTGAAGTGAATTTATTTTATGGGAGTGTTATCAGCCAAAATGGCACTTCTCCATCTGAGTGTTGACATGAATTATGTCGACACACAATAGGACAATTAGGATTGAAGTGGCCAAAACACTATAGATGTGCATGACCATTGAGACATGATCTCCAGACCATCTTGATATATTTTTATTCCGAGTCTAGGGTTGCACACGCGACTATGTGCATTGTAACTTGTGTGTCACGCGTGACTATGTGCATTGCAACCCGCATGTACCTTGCACACGCGAGTTACCTTAGAGCAACAAGTGTTTCATACACACCTTGCTTAACAAATACTCGTGCGTACCTTATTTCGACCTTAAAAAATATAAATCATGATTAGATGAGATTAGTTGGGTCTTAATCCATAACTATCCCAACTGTCTCAACC
This sequence comes from Pseudotsuga menziesii, assembly GCA_001517045.1. NCBI lineage: Eukaryota > Viridiplantae > Streptophyta > Pinopsida > Pinales > Pinaceae > Pseudotsuga > Pseudotsuga menziesii. The sequence continues at coordinate 98,737 of LPNX010432959.1, read as the reverse complement.
ATCCTAACCTTTGAAACATATCTATTTCCCAATGTATAAATAGAGGCCTTGGGATGGGGATAATCAATGAATGAGGGAAGAGAAAAGTTATACTAGTGGTATACCTTCAGAGTCTTGGAGCAACAGAACTTAGAGTCCTTGGTTGCAGAGGAATCCTTGTGTCAGAAGTTGGGTTGTATTCTCAAATATTCATTGTTTGACAATAAAGAGAATTCTTCTTGCAATATTTGTATTGTGCTTTTCTCATGTATATTGGTTAATGAATAATGTTATTTATATTATTGATATGTGTTTCATCCAACCTCTAATATGTGTGTGTGTGTGTGTGTGTGTGTGTGTGTGTGTGTGTGTGTGTGTGAGAGAGAGAGAGAGAGAGAGAGAGAGAGAGAGATTGCTTGAAGATTTGGCTCTTTGCAGGTGAAGAGAAGCAACCCTAGAAGCTTTGGAGAACATTGAAGCAAGAGAAGATTAAGCTTGGATCAACCATCATAACCAGGTAAGGAAAACTCTCTTCCTATTCTCCTTTCATTTTTTGTAAAAGTTGATTGTCTGCAAGTCTAATAGTAAGTTGGTAACCCCAGACCCTAGGTTACAAGGGTGTATTGTCCTGTACAACAGGGAGTGGTGTCTCCTTTGATTTGGTGCTCCCTTCTAGTAGGTGTTGGTAAATCAGGGGGTTGGTGTCTCCTTGAAGTTGGTTCTTGTAAAGAAGAGACTAGTGTCTCCTCCAAATATTCTAATCTCATAGTTTTATCTATATGATTTTTCATGTAATTAACTTGTGTACTATTGATGATGTCTATTTTTTTTCCTCGAAAAAATTCATAATTTTATTTCTATTGCTGATGTCTATTGATGATTGATGAGTGTTAATAATGTTATAGAGTTGTTGAAGTAAAAATTGGATAACTTGTATGATACTGATCCCCCCCCCCCTCGCAGTATCATTGTGTTCCAACAATTGGTATTAAAGCAGCTTTTTTCATACAAGTTTGACCACTGGAAGAAATATCCTTGAGAATATACGTGGATAAGCATGTAGTTTTTGTTGAGAATGAAGCACCAATATTTGATGGGACAAACTATGTCATTTCGAGCATAACGATGAGGGTATTCTTGAAGGAACTTGGTTTTGATGTTTTGCAAACCAGAGAGAATGGGTACATAGTACCAACTACTCCATCAATAGATCCAAGTGGGAAGAATCTATATGAAAGAAATTTAAAAGCAAAGAATGTCATTTTGAGTGGTTAATCAAATTTTGAGAGATCCAAAATGAGATGTTGTACATCAACTAAGGAAGTGTGGGACAATTTACAAATCCTTTACACAAAGGATAATATTTCCGATGAAAAATAAGCCAACCTTTTCAAGGAGCTTGAGAAAATATCAAGCAATTGTAAATATTTAGAAGATGCTTTTGCAAGTGTAAAAGTAATTGAAGAATCTCAAGACAAAGAAGAAGGAAGTTTATCTGATAAGGTCCGCTTGGCCATAGATACAAAAGATGATATCTCAAAAAATGAAGATAAAGAACATGAAGAATATGAAGACGAACTATATGATTTTTGGGTCTTCGTATAGAGGAAATTTCAACTCAAAATGGGTCTCAAAAAAAATTTAATAAAATAATAAAAAAATATTTCTTAATTTTGGAGGAAAAAAAGAAAAAAACTACTTTTTTGTTTGTATTTTCGACATATCTACATCATCATCATGTTTTTTCAGGTATTTCTTGTTTTGGGGGTAGAGGGGTCCGTCAAAAGATGTCAAGTGGGTACTTGTTGGATGCAAAATTTAATTTCGCATCCAACAAGCTCTCTCGATCGAAATTTAAGTAAAAACACGGGGATATATGTCGAAAATACAAACAAAAAAGTAGTTTTTTTTATGATACCTATCCCCAAATTTATATTAAAAAGGTGTTTAAGACCTATACGGTATTTCAAATTTAAATAAATTTCATTGGCTAACACATGATGACATGGAATTTGAATTAGAGTTAAAAGGCCCATTTTGAGTTGAAATTTCCTCTAATTGGCATAGATTGAAAATACACGACAAACCTTGATAAGTCAACTAGAGGATAATGAACAAATCTACAAGGAGGAAGAAGTTAAAATTACCCCCCTAAGAGAGGAAGTAGAAGAGAAATATATTGAACTAACCACAAACTTGAAGAGAACTATGATTCAAGAGGAAGAGGAAACAAAAGTTGAAGAAAGGTTGAAAAGACAACTAAAAGAAATACATTAGAACTATGAGGAAGTTGAAAAAACCATTGTTGGTCTAGAAAGTCAAATAATGAAATCCAAGAAAATTGTAGAAAACCTAACAATTCAACTTTAGGAGAAGAAAGAGTTTTGTCAAAGGAAAGAGTTTGAGATCCTTTCACTAAAAGAAGATTTGGATAAGATAGTTTCCCAATTGGAGACAAATTCAAAGTTTGAAAAGAGTTCAATGATTCTAAATGGCATTATTAGTTGTCAAATATCTCCCCTTGATGAGACTGATATTGGCTACAACAACAAGTTCAAGAGCATTAAAGAAGGCTAAATCTCAAAGCTACCAAAAAAGAAGAATGAAGAACCCAAGAGTTATGTTCTTGTCAATAATCATGAAGAAAACAACAAGGAAGCTACGAATGACAAGCAGAAGCCTATTATCCTCCACAAGAAGAATGAAATCAGAAGAATTAAGACACCAATATGACTCTTCACAACCAAGTATGAAAATATTTTTCTTGTACATTGGTAATCTTGCAACAATTTTTGGCATAAGTTTGAAGATTGTAAAGTGTATGGAAGAAATGCACAAACAATAAATGGAAGTGTCTACATAAACTTTGAATTCTACATATGCCACAATTATGGACACATGGAAAGAGAGTGTAGAAGCAAAATGGATGTGAACATTGAATGCTAGAAATCTGACAACCTTGGAAACTTATCTAGATTTTGTAGAAGTGACATAGAAATATCTCCTAGACAAGAAACAACAAAAGTATGGATAAGGAAAATCAAAAGATGTACCCCTTCATCATTAAAAGGGGGAGGATTCTTGATAGGAGGAGTCACATGTTGATAAAAGAAGAGAGCTCAATTGGCTTTGTAACTCTTATGTATATGAAGGAATTGTTGAACATATCTCTACATTTACTTTCTTTAATGGATAAGTATCTAACTCATATGATAGAGGAGCTTGAGTACCATGTGTTAAAATTTCAATGAGGTATCCAAATATCTATATGAGAAAAAAAGAAGGCATCGCTGCAATAATAAGGTTAATAAGGATCATGTACAAATCTTATGTCATGGTTACGTTCCTGATAACAAAATATTGAGAATGTGATAGAATATTATTTAACTAAGGTAGACAACAAGGAAGACATTATCAATTGAAATTGTGAAAAAGTTTGTGTATGAGCTTCCACTCTGAAATATTAAAAAACTCTACTTAAGCAATTGAAAATTCCATCATTAAGCATACAAGTGATATCACACAATCTGGTGAAATACAAAGAAGAGAAAGACCCGTGAGGTTATATATGAACTTAGTATGAATATCATTATGGCAGACTCATTTATAGTTTGTTTGATCAGTTCAAACCCAATGTTAATCATATTAAAGAAGAAAGGAGAACGAACTCTCTAAGAGAATGATTTTAGCATAAAATATAAATTCATACACAGATGCAGTGATAACCAATTTTGACAAAAAGATGTTGACAAATTACTCACATTTCTAAGGTTGTGGCCATGCCTTTTCTCTATTGGTGTCTAGCTGAAGCAACATTTGGGGAATCGAAGACCATAATGATTCAACATGCAAAAGGATATTTGCAAGGGATATTTTATAATTGATTAAGGACGCAATTTATGAGGAGACCATCTCAGCATCAAAATGGCTCAATCTTGGTAACTTTTGTAGTAGACTTATAGCAACACTCTTTGAAGAATTCAAAGTACATTCCTAGCCTATTTTCAGAACTATCCTCTCAACTCTTGGGAGTATATTCTGAGTGTTCTAGAAGAAACTTGAAGTGATTTTATGGAAACAACATAGTGCATGGAAATTTGGGCATATACCACTTGCATGACCAAACAGTGCAGCTCTAAATCCATCACATACAAACACATATTTTGTAGCAATCCTATAGATGGTAATGCTCAGAGATATGTGGCAACATGTCCTACGAATTCAATACTATATCAGCATGCCTCCTATATGGTATGAGTGATGGAAACAAAAAATTATATTGGTAGATCCAATAAAAATTGGAATCAGATCACATGATGAAGAGTTTCCATAGCATTTAGTTGCATGGGACATAAAAATATTATATAAAGTAATCATATGAAACGGAAGGCACAATAGAATACACTGAATATATATAATATCTCAATATAGAGTATTGATAAAAATAAGATGAAGTATTACATCAAATTGACGAGACTCCAATCTCCAATTATCACTAGCTCTGACTAGCGGGAGGCTCCAACCTCCTTGTTTCTTCATCTCCAACCGAAGTGATGCTCCAACACACTATTTTTCCAGCTTCGACTAAAATGAGGATACAAACCCCTTTTATACACTTACTCTACTGTGATGGAATGGAGGTTACAACCTCTTTTATCTTCTGTGACATTATGGAGGCTTCAACCCCCTTTACTTTCTTACTTTGACTTACACATAACTACGTTTTTAGTATTGTGCACTTTCCTCAGCTTCTCTTGTATTGCGCACTTTCCACCACCATTGTTTACCTGCAACTGTGACTTTTCCCTCTACTTTTTTCTTTGTCATTCCTCCAACTATGAATTCACTCTTGGATCTGCTTCAACTGCAACTTTTCCCTTCGCTTTGCTTTGCTCTTTGTCCTTCCTCCAACTATGACTTTGCTTACCTGTCACCCAGTTTCTTAAACACCTAAAGTCCATGGCTCACATATACAACAACAAACATATTCTTAATATATATATAGGTTGACTTCCCTTTCATTTGAATAATATGGTTGACCAAAGAGCTTTTACTTAATTTACAGTTTTCCTTATGCCAATTTGTACTAACCTTTGAACTAGCTCAAATTGCTTTGTTGTATGGGTTATAGACCATTCATGGATCTGTATTTTGGGTTACACGGCCCCAATGCAACGCTCATTCTTTTTTATACTACAACATGCCCTTATCCTTAACTGCACACAACCTTCGAGCAAGGATCTAGTTCCCATAACTTAGTGGGACTTGTATGCATATTTGAGATAGCTTTTGTTCAATATACTTCTTCAAATTGGATCGTAAATACATCAATGTTGGTTAGGTAAATCATTCAACATATACGTCTCTCCCTTTTGACATGAATTCCAACAATCTCTCCCTTTGGCATTGATGTCAATGCTAAGTAAAAGTAAGATCCCCCAAAGTGTGTTCCCCTAAATTGGATCCCGTTGGTCCTCTTTTCTACTCCACCAAAGCATGCTCCCCCTAACATGTGTCCCATTGTTCCTCTTTTCTGCTCCCCTTGAATTGCATCCCTTGTTTTACTTTCAATCTCTCCCTTTGACATTAATGGCAAGTGTTTCTCCCCCTATATTTTTGTTGGGATATTACTTCCAATGTTTGTCTTAAATGTTTGAATTCCGCCCTTAGCAATGGTTTGGTAAATATATCCTTTGTCTACTCTTTGGTGTTTACATAAACCATATTCACATCTTTCTCATCTACATGTTCTCTTAATAGGTATATGCTTGGTTTTTAGTGCATAATTAGATGTTTTGGCACACTAATTGTACTTGTGTTGTCACAATAGATAGGACTTGGTTGATCATACTCAACTTTGATATCCTTCAAATTTTTCTTCATCTAAAGCACTTGTGTACAAAATTCTACAGCGACTATGTATTCTACTTCAGTTGTGGACAAGGATATTGATGCTTGTTTCTTACTTGACCAAGCAACAAAAAATTCACCAAAAAATAATGCATTCCTGCTTGTACCATTTATGTCATCTAGACTTCCAGCCCAATCAACATTTGAATAGGCTATTAAATCAAAGTTTTTCATTTTTTGATACCACAATCCAAACTCAGTTGTTCCTTTAATATGTCTAAAAATTCTATTAACTACAACCACATGTGGTTCCTTAGTAGTAGACTGAAATATAGCTACCATACCAACTGCTTGCATTATATCAGGTCTTGATGATGTTAAGTACAGTAAGCTTCCAATCATAGGTATGTATTGGATGGGTTCTATTGAAAGGGATTCATCATCTTTACTGAGTTTGCAGCTAGTTGTCATGGTTGTACTAACAAGAGAAAACTCTACCATTCCAAATATGTTGATCAATTATTTTAAATAATTTTATTGATATATAAAATTCCTTCCGGTGTTTGAGAGATTTGAAGTCCGAGAAATCATGAAATTTCTCCAATCATTGACATTTCAAATTCCTTTCCATATCATCAGCAAACATGTGACTTAATTTTTCATTGTCGTAGTCGAAGATGAGATCATCAACATACACTATTGTGATTAGCTACCCATCTTCATTAGTCTTCAAATACATATTATTGTTAGTATTACCTTTCTTGAATCCTTGTTTAATTAGATACCTATCCAGACATGCATACGGAGCTCTGGGTGCTTATTTGATTTAATAGAGGTATTTCTTCAGTTTCGAAACAAAATATTCTTTTCCATGAAGCTTAAATCCTTCAGGCTATTAAATGAAGACTTCTTCATTTGGTTCTCCATTCATAAATGTAGACTTAACATCCATTTGATATACTTTGAATTTTTTAAGCATTAATATGCCAAGAACATTTTGATAGCTTCCATTTGCACAACCGGAGCAAAGGTTTCATCAAAATCAATTCCTTCAACTTGGGCATAACCTTTGCATATTAATTTGTCCTTGTTTGGTACTAATTTACCTTCTTCATTTAGTTTTTTCTTGAAAACCCACTTGGTCCCAATTACATTCTTATTTTAAGGTATTGGAACTAATTTCCAAGTTCCAATTTTCTCAATCTGGTTGAGTTCTTACTCATTGCTTTGTTCATTGCTTTTATCCAACTCTCATCTTTACATTATTGACTGAATTCTTTAGGTTCCAACATTGATAGTAAGTCCATGTCAATTCTACTTAGAACGTCCATATCTCTTCTTTGGGTTTGAACTGCATCATCAATGTCTCCAATGATAAGTTCTTCTGGATGATTTCTCAGAACTGCTCTAGATGTTGTCTTTTGATTTCTCTGATTCCTATGTGTTTTTGTGGGTGTTTTTATTTCCATTGGTTCTATGTCTTATTGTTCCTCTTCATTTTCACTAAATTCTTCCTCAACATAGGAAGTATCATCTAACTCCTTTTCTTCTTGACTCTGAGTCTTTTGTGGTTCTTTTTCATCTATTTTAACATCTATGCTTTTCACAATTCTTCTTAATCTCTTTTTATAGCATTTATATACTCCTTTCCTATTGAAATATCCCAAAAATATACCTTCATTTGTTCTTGTATTAAACTTTCCCAAATTATCTTCTTTGGTTTTTATTTAACACTTACTTCCAAAGACTGAAATATTCCGGTGTTTTTGGTCTTCCTTTCCATAATTCATAGGGACTTTTGTGAATGTTTACTCTAAGCCATTTTATGTTTATTACGTGAATTGTTCCTACGATAACTTTGAGTAGCATGGTCCTAGTTGTCTCTTGCACTATCCTATTTTTTCCCTTATTCTATTTTGCTGAAGAGTTCTTGACACACTGAGTTGTCTCTAAATTCCATTCTCCTCACAAAATGGATTGAAATATTTTGAGGTAAATTCCCCTCCTTTGTCAAATCTTAAACATTTGATTTTGTGTCCACATTCATTTTCAACCAGTGCTTTAAAAATTTTGATTTTTTCAAAAGGTTATGTTTTTTCTTGAGAAAGGTCACCCATATCATCCTAGTATATTCATTAATAAATAGCATAAAATACCTTTCTCCCTAAAGAGTCTGAACTCTTGTTGGTTCGCACAAGTCTGTATGTATCAATTTTAGTGGCTTCGTAGTAAAATGATACTCTTTTGGTTTGAAACTATCCCTTGTTCACTTCCCATTCTGATATGACCCACACATGTTATTTGGAGGTTTTTATAGCTTAGGAATTCCTCTACCAACCCCCATTTTGTTGATCTTTACAAGATTGTCAAAGTTAAGATGTCTAAGTCGTTTCAGCCAGATCCAACAATCAATAGTCTGACCATGTTAAAACCTTTCTCCTTGAATTTCCTCTAGAATATAAACATTTCCTGGATCTCTAATTCCCTTTCCAATTACCTTTCTTGATCCATTTCATCTTATTTCACAGCCATCAGCATAAATTGTGAGATTATAGTCCGCATCACACATTTGTCCAACACTAAACAGATCGTGTTTTAGTCCTTTAACATATAATACATTTTGAGCTTTATCTCCTCCTTTTAGTGCCATTGTCCTTTTGCCCGTGTTTTTTTATTGTTCCATCGTCTCCAAAAGACACATCTCCTCCATTTTCCCTTTTTAAAGTGATGAATTTTTATTAGTCACCAATCATGTGTTTTGTACATACATTGTTTATGTACCACTTGTCTTCATTGTTTTGAACATATAAAGCTATCCCACATATATCATTTGGTTGTTCTTCTATTTGACGATCTTTTTCTAGACGCCTATAATTATTACATTTGGAACATTCAACATCATACTTGGGCAATGCTAAAAACAAATTATGATTTGCTGTAGTGACTACCTTATTTCATCCTAGATCTAATATATTTATTTCCTAGATGAGCTCTACATTTTGCTGCTTTATGACCAAAATTATAACAATTACAGCAATTTCCAAAGAAACAATTTTGATACCTGTAAGATTGTTTTAATCTGGAAGTCCCATAATTTCTTGATGACGGTTTAGATGATTTTCTTCTCCATTGTTCATTTGCAAAATGTTCGGATACACTTGCATCAACATTTATTTTGGCCATGTCACCATAATTGATTGGCACCTGTTCTTTTCCCTTTAGACTTGAAACCTCATATTCAAGATCGTCACGCTCTTTTTCTTTAAATGAGAGTGATGGCCTCCTATTTTTTCTACTTCTTGGTTGAATTTCAAGTCCAGCTATACAAGGGAGCCAATAATTTTGATTAAGTTTTCTATATATTAATTATCCATTTTGGCTTCACTTACATACTTTGAAGCCTTACTCTATGAAGCCTTTAATAAGGTAATTTTTATGATTATTTTATCTATTTCATTCATTTTCTGAAAAAAGGATTTTAATAAGTCATATATAATAAACCCGTACTTGGCATTGATTCCTTATCTACTACACACATTGATTTCTAACTCCCTCTTGTGATCAGTCTGACACCTATTTCGACACTATCAGAACAAAGGATCAATGGCTCAAATGGTGGGATATCTCCTTCATCGAAACACATTTATGGGTTGTTTCTTCGATGTTCCCTTGAAGTTTATGAGCTATCAATGGTTGTTCAACTATTTTGATTTATCCATGAGTTGTGGCCCTAATTGCAAATTGTTTGAAGATTCAAGGCTAAAGATCAAGGTTAAGTTACAGTGATGTTAATGCATATTCACCCTATGCAAGCCATGAATCGACATATGTTCATTTGTTGGTTGTTGTTTAGCTAATTTTAGAGGGTTGACCCACAATGTAACCTATAAGTATATATATGTTGTAAGACTCAGAGGACGAATATATCTAGAGATGCTGTAAAAATTTTGCTGTGTAATCTATCAGGTTCTGTGTTTTTATTTAAGCCCTTAACTTTTGGCTTAGCATCGTTTGGAGGGGGGCCCACCTTCAACCATTGTTTGTGCATTTCTTACTATTAATAGATATTCTTTTCACATCATTGTAAAAAAACCCTTGATCTCTATGCATTCATTTTTAGTATTAATATGTGATTTTATGGATATATATATATATATGTGTGTGTGTGTGTGTGTGTGTATACATATATGTACATATATGTACATATATGTATATATATATATCTATATATATATATATATATATGTATATATATACATATGTATATATATACATATGTATATATATACATGTATATATATACATATGTATATATATACATGGAAGCTGATAGACTGTCCAAGCTAGCACTCCTACTGGAGCCAGGCAAACTGGAAACATAGGAAACTTTAGAGAATTAAATTCAAAATGTTAACAAAAGATGTATAAAGGACTAAGAACACGAAAATCACAGAATGTTGTATAACAGGGTGTTATTTTGCAATTTTGTAAATTATGTCGATATGTAAGATTTTGAGTCTTCAGTAATGAAAGTTCTTCAGGAACAATTTATAGCCATTCTTTATTTAGAATGGTAGATATTTTCCATTTGGAAATATATATATATATAATCTTGAAAGCCTTTGTTGGTTTATGATTTACAGAGTAGTGTAGTTTACCATAGTTTTTCTTTTCAAAGGGATTTGGAGTTTATATTTGATCAGTAGGAACTATTTTCATGAAATAGTTGTAAAAAACAAACGTTCTTAGAAACTACATAGGGATCACAATGTTTATGAATATTGATTTCCATTTCATTTTAGTAAGAATTGGCTCAAGTTTCAGTAGGAAGATAGTATAAATAGGGAATAGATCTTGATTCTGAATAGATTTCAAAGCTTTATAATCTTTGTAGGAAACCTTGAGAAGATTAGAACAAGATAGATAATCAATCATTTTTACACAGAAATAGCTCGTATTCACATATAACCAGTTTGCACACTACTCAAACTTTGTTACATGCTGGAAATTAACGTTGAGATTTATTGTTCCTACTTAAGCAATCAAAAGATAATTAGATCTCAACATATTAAACAGTTAGCTCAGCATATAGAAAACATAAAAAATCCTTTTTTCTGAAATTGATGCAAATCCTTATGAAAGCATTTGGACTATTAAAATCTCCGTAAAAGGTGCATGTTTGCAAATCTCTTTTGTGCAACAAGTTTAATATTTTCTTTATTATCAATACATTTTATTTTATGGAAAAGAGTAGTGTTGAATATAGACCAGAGAGTTAATATCACACCGACAATCTTTTATAATTTTTGGGTCTCTGGTACAAATGAAATCCCTTGATGTTTCAAGTCTAAAATCATTATGAAGCAATTCACTTATATATATATATCATGATTTTCTATATTAACAACTCAGCTCTATCTTGGAATTGTTTTTATCAAAGTACCAAGTCATAGATAAGCTTGTTCCTTTTTTTCAAGAGCTTGGTTGCTTTTATTTCAAGATTGTAGTTGTTTGCGTTAGATCGACAAAATTCTATTTATCTAGCTTTGAATCTTTCATCTGATTTTATTCATAGAATTTTGAAATTTTTGAAGAGGATCCAACTTTACTAGTTGCACACAATTTTATTTTAAATAATCATTTTTAACAGCCCTTGTTATTTCATAAATTTGATAGGCTGATTTTCTTCTAGTAGAAGCATAGCTATTCCTCTTACCCACACAAATAGTGTTAACATCTCACAAGTATACAAACCCTCATTTGACAATTTAACATTTTAGGTAGTCTTGTTTAATAAATATATTTTACGTGACATTTTTGGCGTCGTTGTCGGGGAGGTTCTTAAAAGTAAGATAGTGTTTGGTTTGTTTCCTACTAATTTGTTAGTAGTCTTCTTTTGGTGTGGTTAGTTTTCTACAGATTGGAGGAGGAGGGGCGGTAAGACGAGAGGTAAGAACCTGTGCATTTGTTATATCAAGTTCCTTCAAACCCATCGATAGCTTGGGTGTTTTTATTTAAATTGTTTAGATAAATTATTTTCCTAGCTAGAATTTTGTTATTTAAATAGTAGATAATTTTGATGAAACCTAGAGATAGCAAAGGTAGATATGTTAAAAGTAGTTCCCAAACTTATTCTGATATATTTGTAAGTAAAACACCAACAACAACTAACCCTAGCGAAAGGTATTCATGCAAGAAGGTAGAAGAGAGTAGTACACAAAAAGATGTAAAACTGCAAAAAAACAATTGTTGAATTGGAGACTGGACTAGAGGAAATTGATATCACTCAAAGTGAATTGTTACAATATTTAGAGCCACCACAAAAATTTTAACTTTCACAAATAAAGGAAGATCCTAACTTGGTCGATATTGTTGATGTGGAAAGAATTAATGTTATTTTTGGAAACACACAAAATTTTGGTAGTTTTTCAATTAGAATCTACTACAATTTCACTTTAGCAGCCTCTAGGAAATTTTCTCTTTCAACCAAAGTCTAGAAAAGAACATTGGGATTTTACACCATCTCCAAAAAGAGAAAAAGTAGGTTGCACCTTGTTTGATAATCCTCTTACAATGGGTGACCATGAAGGACACAATGTGGAAGGAGAGGTAGAGCGAGAAGGACAAACGGAAACAACGTGTGGGTTCCCTATTTTAGATTGTGCACGTAATGTGAACTTGAAAAATATACCATCATCTTCATTGCCTACTTTTTGTGGTAAAAGTAGTGAAGATCCTGATAAATTTATATTCGAGTTTTACATATTATGTAGAAGTTACAAGTATTTGCAGGATGCCTAGAGGTTAAAATTGTTTCCTTCCACCCTTAAAGATGTTGCACTTAGATGGTTCATGGGATTGGGAGAATACAGTAGTAGGGCCTAGGAGGAGATGAAGAATGAATTCCTTAAAAATACCAAGATTATTGTAAGCCTAAAGACTCGCATCATGATATCTTTAAAATGCAACAAACATGAAGATGAAAGTACGGAATATTTTCGCTTTAATTTTGTATTGCAGAAATCTAAGTATAACACTCTTCAAGAGGATGCAGTCAAACACCTTTTCCTTAAAGGAATCATGGAAGAATATGTAGAAATCCTTATTCTCATAGCATCAAGAGATGTTTCTCATAAACCTTTTGACGAAATTGTTGAGTTATGTAGAAAATATTCCTGAAGTAGAGCCAAGGATGGAAAGGGTGTTAGGGGAGGTCTTCCATGAACTTCTAAAGCAGCAGGTACTAGTGGGGTCATAAGAACAGAACTAGGGAACTTATTAGAAAATTTTAAAACTGATATTTTAAGTATCTTAACTTCCCAATTGGATGCTTTAGACATAAAAAAGAGGCAAGAGGAAGAATACAATGCAGCACTGCACATATTCTTCCCAAATTTAGAAAAAGGCACCCTCTTAAGGAGTGTCCCCTTAATAATATCTCAATATTTTCTCTTTGTACTGACAAACATCCTATGGAAAATTTTCCCTCATTACCAGAGTTGCAAGCTATTTACAAGATCAGTAATGAGCCAGTGGAACCATCATATGCACGTAAAGGGCCATGGCATCCTAGACCTCAAAATATGTATCAAGAACCTACTTTTCAAAATCTTGCATACTATTATTTGATGCAACAACCTCGACAACCATGGAATCCACAAATGTGGAAAAATTGTCCACCTCAGCCTACTCAAACCCAACCATGGAAACAAGGTTGGCAGGGACAAGCTTATGGAAGAGCTCAACCAACAAATCCATTGCATACTCCTCCTAGCTATCCCCAGTATCCACCCAACATGCAGCAGTTATTACCTAGTTTTACACCACCTGCACTTCCTCCCATACCTTCAGTTCTACATCAATATCATAATCCAAATCCCCCTCAACCTACATTAATTCCTGCTCAACCTATTTCAAACCCTAACAACATACCATCCCATCCTCTTCATAATGTTGAGATTCAAAGTGCCCCAACCTATGTCATTCATTCAACTTCGATTGAAGAAATTCAGTTAAGGTTTGGAAAAGTTTTAAATAAAACTTGTCCAACATTTGTTATTCAAGAAGAATTTGAGGAAGTAACCGTTGAAAAAGAGGCTCATGAGGAATAAGAAACTCCTAATGCACTAAAGAATGCTCAAATACCTAGAACTCATAATTCCCAACAAATTTTTCAACCACAAATACACAATGATCCTCCTTATCCGGAGAGGCTTTTAATATAAAAACATGTAGTTCGCTCACTATTTGATTTTGAAAATGGGTTAAGGAATGTTTGTATTTGAATTCCCTTACTCCAAGCTATTAGGTATTTTCTTATTTATTCAAAAATTTTAAGGGAGTTATGTTTGAAGAAACCTGGTCAGAAACAAAAAGATCCATCAGCAATACATGTTATAGGCCAGCTATCTCATTATATATCAGGCCAACCCTTACTTCCAAAATTTGCAAATCCTGGGAATCATGTTGTAACTATTTTAATTAATGAAATTTCCATAGGAAACACTCTAATTGATTTATGAACAACGATCAATGTCATGTATATGGCCACTTTACAGAGACTACAATTACATAAACTCCTTAGGCCTACTCCTATACTTTTGTAATTGGATGACAAGAGTACAATTAAACCTATGGGACATTAGATGATATTACAGTCACTGTAGCTTCTCGGGAGTATCCAGTGGATTTCCTGGTACTCCAAACAAAGGATCCTACCAAGAAACACGTTGTTATTTTAAGAAGA
>LPNX010432959.1:69695-83877 GCA_001517045.1 Pseudotsuga menziesii | reverse complement strand
GCTATATCATCATTTGTAGTTCTATTTATAGATAAGAAAGTTGAATCTTTTACTATACCCATTGAAATCGTTGTTAAAAAGTCTTTGATTATTAACGCAAGACCAATAGGACTAATTAGCCCATGTATATTGCAAGCACAATCTGGAGCATTTGCTTGGACTTATACTAGTATGAAGGGAATACACCTTGACACATGTGTCCATCACATTTACACCCAGGAAAACATTAGTCCTGTAATGCAACCACGGAGGAGAATGAACCCCACTCTTAAAGACATTTTGAAAGATGAGCTTCAAAAGTTACTTGATGTAGATTTCAATTATCCCATTTCTGATAGTAAATGGGTGTCTCATTTGGTAGTAGTTCCTAAGGAGGAAAATGGAGAATATATGTCGATAATCAAGATCTCAATAAAGCTACCTTAAGAGACTATTTTCTCCTTCCATTTATAGATCAGGTCTTGGAAACTTTGTATGGAAAACAATATTTTTCATTTCTTGATGGATATAGTGGATATAATCATAGTAGAATATCCCTAGAATACCAGGACACAACTACTTTTACTTGTCCATGGAGGACGTATGCTTACAAGGTGTTATCATTTGGGTTGTGTAATGTCTCTACTACCTTCCAAAGGAAATTTTTAGGAATTTTAGCTGACATTATTCATGATTGCAGGGAGGTTTATATGTATGATTTTACAAAATATGGGAATGATTTTAAAGAATCCTTTGATAATTTAGAAAAATTATGAATTAGGTGCCAAGAAACAAACCTTGCTTTAAGTCATGAAAAGTGAAATATGTTATTAATTGAGGGAATTGTTTTACGACACCATATTTCATCAAAGGGTGTTAAATTAGATCCTACAAAAATCGAAATCATTACCAATCTTCCTCCACCAAACAGACAAAGGGAAGTTTGAAGTTTTTTTCGACATGAAAGTTACTATTGGAGATTTATTGCAAATTTTACAAAGATAGCAACCCCGCTTTTTAAATTGTTAGCTAAAATTGTTGGTTTTTCATTGGGATCAACATTGTCAGATAGATTTTGAAACTCTTAAGGAAGAATTGTCTTCAACACCAGTTCTTAGGGGACCAAATTGGTCCCTGCCTTTTCATATATACACTGATGCTTCTGATACTTCCATAGGGGGGGTTCTGGGACCTAAAGAGAATCAATTTTATTATGCCATTTATTTTATCAACATGAACTTGACATCAACAGAACCGAACTACAATGTGACTGAAAAATCATTTCTAGCAGCAGTTTGTTCTATTAACAAGTTCATACATTATATTACTGGCTATGAGGCTTTTTTTCATACCAATCATTTTGTTATTAAATTGTTAATGAATAAACCTATAAATAATGATAGAGTTACTCGATGGCTCCTTTTACTACAAGAATTTAACATTACCATTATTGATAAACCGGGAAAAGAAAACCTGGTTGCAAATTTCCTCTCTCGACTTAGTCATGATGATAATAATGTTCTTGTAGATGATATTTTTCCTGATGAACACATTTTTGTTGTTTCTCTTCAAGTACCATTGTTTGTAGACATAAAAAATTATTTAGTTATAAGAAAGGTACCAACCAATTTTCTATTGCATGAAAAACGAAGAATCATCCAACAAAGTGTCAATTATTTATGGCAAGGTAGTGATATTTTCCGCATTGATCCAAATCTAATTATTAGAAAATGTGTGAGAGAAGACGAAATGTATGATATCCTCCAAGCCTGACATGATGGGCCTTGTGAAGGTCATTTTTCAGATAAGCTTACAACATACAAAGTGTTACACCAAGGATACTACTAGCCCATGCTTTTCAAGGATGCTACAAAATATGTAAAGGGTTGTGATAGTTGTCAACGGATGCGGAGACCCACAACTGCTGATGAAATTCCTTTACAAACTCAAGTAATGATTGAACCATTTGAAAAGTAGGGTCTAGAATTTGTTGGACCAATCTCACATATATCTTGAAAAAATAAATACACATTAGTCTGTACTGATTATGTGACCAAATGGGTAGAAGCAAAAGCTCTGTTTAGGGCTACTGAAAAATCCAGTACATAATTTATTTATGAAAAAAAATGTACTCGTTTTGGTGTTCCCCGTGAGATTGAAACTGACAATGGAGCACAGTTTGTTTCCAGCTCAATGAAAGAATTGACTGAGCAATATGGAATTAAACATTGTAAATCCTCTCCATACCACCTCCAAGCTAATGGACAGGTAGAGTCCACTAATAAAGTTCTTGAAGCTATCTTAACCAAAATTGTTCAATTACATCATAAGGGTTGGGCAAATAAATTTCTTGAAGTACTATGGGCTTGCAGAACCACATGGACGAATACCACAAGACATACTCTATATGAGCTTGTTTATGAGAAACAAGTGTTGCTTCCTATAGAATTCCAAGTAAAAACTTTTCGTACTACTGCACAACTGAACTTGAATCTAGATTAGGAACAAAAACAAAGACTTATGCAATTAAATGATATTGATGAAATCCGACAAAATTTTGTTCAACGAACTATTTTAATACAAAATAAAAGGACTAAATGGCATGATAAGTTTTCAAAGAGATTTTTTTTTCAAGTGATTGGGCCCTATTGTTTCACTCAAGATTAAAAAATTTTAAATGTAAACTTACAATCAGATGGATGGGACCATATGAAATTGTGATTGTTTTTTAATAATGGCTCTGTGAAAATAAAAATTGATGGTGAACATGTTGCATTTGTGGTA
This sequence comes from Pseudotsuga menziesii, assembly GCA_001517045.1. Classification (NCBI taxonomy): domain Eukaryota; kingdom Viridiplantae; phylum Streptophyta; class Pinopsida; order Pinales; family Pinaceae; genus Pseudotsuga; species Pseudotsuga menziesii. The sequence continues at coordinate 81,114 of LPNX010432959.1, read as the reverse complement.
AATGGCCATCAATTGAAGGTATAACATAAACCTATTTCTAAGCAGGAGTTCATTCATAATTTGACTCATCAATTTGAATTGGAGTTGGTAGGTGAAGAAGTAACTTCATATCTTCCTATTCCTTGAGTAATATTTGATTCAAGTTTCCTTTGTATATTGTCCAGAAGTGTGTTTTGATTTTGCTCATTAAGTTCCTTTTAAATTTTACAGGTATTTTCTCTTCGTGACAACTCAGGGTATCTATAAAGGGAAGTTGCTTCATTCCCTCTGCTATTTCATAGAAGGCTTATTTTACTATAGAGGGATTTTCTAGAACTTTCTTAATCTGATGAACTTTCTGAAAGATACTCAAAACATGTTTATTGATTTTGTTGAATTGTTGATATAATTGAATATATTTATTAAGCAAAATCGTAAAGATAATATTTTTGTTGCATATAAAGAGACCTATCATTTTTTTAGTTAGTTTCTTTTATACAAACTTATTTTTCTTTGTTTATGCAGATTTTCTAACATTCATCTTTGCCTTTGTTAGTCACTTTAAAATTCAAGAGGTCTAAATTATAGAAACCATGGTGTACTAGTACACTTTGAGTTGGCTTCACAATTGATTGAACAAGCATTTTTACAAGTAGTAACATGTGGGGGCATTGAATTACTATTCATAAAGACACCACAATAAGCTTATAAGAAGATAGTTGTCAAGACTGAATAATCTTTCGATTATTACCCATTGGCTTTAATTTTACATATAAATAATTGCAACCATCTCATATTTTTGAATTAATATGATTACAAGAGTTAATTTTTCATGCAAACAAACCTTTACAAACACTTTTAAAGAAATATCTTCCAACCCAATACCATCCCCCTCTGTAAAAAGGTTTTCAGGGATACTCCCTCATTTCACTTGTTATAGAATCTATATTTTTAGACTATTTTTTAGGTGAAATTTGGGACGTCCTTTGAAAGAAAATGGGTGTAAGAGAGTGACCCACCAGGATACTGAACAAATCTGCTGGTGACGAGTACCAACCTATGGTATGACTAGGCAAACCCATCATGGTACTGATAGACTTGTTGGAAATGGGGCATTCTACCTGGGGAAGAAACTTCTTGCTTATTAAAGTTACCCCATCGGAGTACTGAACAGGTTTGCTGGCAATGAGTTCTAACTTTAATACTTATTATAATGCTTTGACTATGCTTGTTTGTATGAACGATGTACTTTTGTAAGAATGAAAAGAAAACATGCATGGTTGAAGTAAAATTAAATGAACCTCATTTAGTAGCCATTGGATAATAATCCTAAGATACTTTAAGTCTCTACCACCCGATTCTTACTATATATGAGGTTCATACCTCAAGAGTGTACTTATGTTTGGTAACTTGATGGACTTGACTATGGACCTTATTTTTATCACTTGAACATCCTCGTGTGAAGTTGGGTCAGGATGATTGATACTCTATGGATTTTGTTTAGAAAGACTCTTCACTCTGTCCTCTTCAATTTTGAAAAAAAAAAACACAATATTTTATGACGTATGAATAAAGAAAATTAAGTATGTATTTGTAAGCCAATATTTTGGAATTTGAATCTACATGATAGCCAAAGAAAAGAATGAGATTACTAGATATTAGGTTCTTCTTAATTCTGTTTTAATTTTTTATGCTAATTTTCAATCTTCTTATCTATTTTTTGCATGTGACCAAATGAATGATCACAACTTAGATATCATTATCTATGAAGAATTGTTCGAGGAACCTTTTGGATGAAGAAGAAAAAATTTTAGTCAAAAATAAAATGGTTGTACAATTTTGTCCAACCACAATTTCCTTCTCCAACTAGCAAGAGTTTGAAATTTAAAAGCAGGCTATGTATCATTTCAATAGAACATCTATGCCCACAACATCTCTCCAATTCTAATGGCAGCAACCTTCTGTGTACCTTTGCAAGCCTACTAATATTTCTACATCTAAACATGAGAATGTCGAAATAAGTGTTGGATGGGGTGTCCGATGGAGTGTTGGATAAGGTACTAAAAAATCTGTAAATTGTGACTGGCAAGGTAATTTTTACTCAGTTCATGGTTGTTGAAATCCAAAACTGTTTAATTAAAATAGTTAATCAATATCCAAATTTACCTTTATCAATCTTACTCATATCTTATAAACCATATTATTCCAATTCTTATATTTTTGTTTCTACGGTTTAATTTTTGGTTCCCGACTTAAATCCAATTGGACTATTTTCTTATTTTATCATTAGACCTATTTTTTAAGGTATGTAAACATTAAGGATTGAGTCATAATCAACTAAACTCATTTTTATAATATTATATGATGACTATTTTATCAATGTCAAAATCTTTGATTTGGACAATGATCTATGTTTGTTGATGAGTTTGTCCGGTATTTTAATTATGAGTTTGGTGTTATCACTTATCCTAATATCTAAAAGATTCCTGCTAAATTAACTCATCTTGAACTAAGAATCTTATATATACATACGCATACCTTGATAACGATACACATGCACGATGATTACTCTGCGTGGAGTTTTAAAAATGATGAAACCTCTTTGTACGGATACTCATTTTAAGAGATCCCATTCGATTATATCATGCTCCAAGGAGGTTGTTTTTATCATTGTTATCAAAGATGGTCCAATTTTCGTGATTAACTACAAATGGTTTTTCTTTTTAATCTGTTATTTCCATTCTCTATGTGTATATGTTCATCCACTCCCATCCTTTTCATCCCTTCTCTGCGTTGTCACAATGCTAAATTGACATGAGCCAACTTCCTATACTGACCTTTTATCCATCCCCAAATTCCATGACTATTCATCGGAACCGAATGGAACCCCTTGTTAACAGTCTTGCAGGGACATGATGATGAGGTATCCTTACAGTTCACCCTCGGATTTGATGTCAATAGGGCGTGAGTAGGGCCTTTGGCATTTTCTATTTCAGAAGAGTCAATTTCCCAAGCCATGAGGCTTCCACGAACCAATGATCGATGGTTCAAAAGTTATAAGCTTTCATGATAGAGTTATAATTATGTTTTCAAACCGAAATCCTTAATTGTGAATGGGGACAAGGGATTTACAAAGAATTGGCTCAGAGAATAATTTTTTAGCCTCTTGATGGTCATCAATCGGATTATTACTTTTGAAGGTAGGTTCTCCACTTATAAAACTTGTCATTTTCGACTTCTGTCTCACTTTGAATTTGGGAAGCTCATTAATTCTCCATTTTATTTTTGGAGGAGTTTGGGTAAAATGGCTTCCCAAGTTCGAAAGAATACAAAGAACCCTACCCATAGCTTATATCATCATGGCCTCATCAAGATCCTTATTGTAGCCAAATTAAAGAAACAAAACCATACCTGGGATCAATTTTTGTATGCATTTTCCATTTCACATGTTTTCTTCCCTGTAGTCAACGATGTAGAGATACCTCCTACCTCCAATCACCCCATTCAATCGTCCTCTTTGAATTTGAATAAGAACCATGATTCAATGGAAGTGTTAGATTCTCAGCTTGCTCGTCATGGACAAAAGAGGGAAGCCAAAGATCGAAAGAAGGGAGGGAGAGTTGATCCTGAGAAACACTACGAGATTGATGACCTCCTATTTTTTATTGTCTAGCACCCTATTCCTAGTTCAAAGCTATATGAGATTAAGTACATTTGACTTTATTTTGTTGTGTTTTGTGCTTGAATATTCGTTTTCAAGGGTAACATTCCAAGATGCTTTAAGAGGTGAATTCTTGACATTTCTTATTTATTTATTTATCATTTTGATGGGTTTCAATTCAGAAATGAAACTTTATCTTTTGATTAAATGCTGATCAATTGACAAACTCTTGTTTCCCACGTAGTGGTTCTTCTGGTTGCTCGATCCGACACTTGTTCCGGCACTCACTAAGCATGTATTGATTGGTTCAGATATTTGGGGGATTCATTTGTCCAAAATTACTCATGGATTTTATGTTTGGTCGTTTCAATATGGATTATGGGCTATCATTCATCATTCAAATGCTCTGTTTCCTCCAGAAGTCGTGACCCTAATCTCAAGCAATCTGGCAATGGCATTCCCATCATTAATCAGGAACCTGATTTCGGGCTCAATTTCTGAGCAATCGGTGGGGAATTAATCAAAACGGTTCAAAACCCACTTCATAAATGGCCCCGTTTACCCCTAGCCGTGGGCAATTTTCAGAATTTCTGAACGAATGTGGAGAAACCATTTCCGGAAAAAACGTGTTTTTTTTCAGATTTTAGTGTTGGTCGTTTTCTGGGTAGTTGCACGAATTTCTGAATTTTGGGATGGATCTTGTCCGTCTATCCATGTATAAATAAATCCTGAGAAGGATGAGACAAAGGATATTGTAAAAACTTTGACTTTTAATTAATTGACCAACAGCTGCGTTTTCTTTCCTAAAGCTTTAGTTTCAGATTCATGGGCGTTGAAGGCCGGGCCCACCTTCAACTCTGATCATCTGTGTATATCGTTGTTTTTACTGCTGTAGGTAAAGTTACACTATATATTTTGATATTGTCTTTCATGGATGTATGCTAATGGTTTTTAATAACTTTTGATTTGGGAATGAAATTCATGTTTACATTAAGCTAGTCGATGTCATTAAAATATGTGTGATAAGCTTGATTGCATTACTCAACACTTTTGGATAAAATAGCTACCTTCAATTTGGCCTGTAGATTCGATTTAGTAGAGTAGTGAGAGTTGGATTTGGATTTCAGATTTCTTTTACTTCCAGAAGTGATACTGATTATTGAATGGTTAAAGTGCTTGTCTAGAATTCTTTTAGGTCACAGAGTTTACAAGGTTGTGGAGTGTTTCAAAGGATTGTATTGCTTTAAAGAATTTAAAAGAACTTGCAGCATTTACTGAATTCACAGAGGCTTTAGAAGAATATAGAATTTTTAGAGATTTTAGCTTATAGAGTTTATAGGGTTTTCAGGATAGTATTTCAAACTGGTTATATAGAGGATTGGAGTGATGTTTTGTTTATTTCATGATCTTGAATGAAATTAAAAAGAAGAATCACGGTTCATTAATATTTAATAGCGTTGTTTCCTATGGTTTGAAGATAAGTCTCGTAGGATAGGAAAATGAGAGTGAAGTGTGTGTTGTCTGAATAGTTCCAATACATTTTTGTGAGCATAGAATGCAAGTAGAGTGTATCCATTGTTAGCAGAAAGATAAATTTAATTCTAGTAATTGTTTGTGAATGATAAGTGTTTGTATTAATTAGGGTTAAGAAGAGTCATCATGTTAGCATAATATTCTTTATGGGTGATGAGTTTAATCTTAGATGCAATGTTAAAAAGGTATAAGACCACTAGGATTGATCGAAAGTATTCATTTTATAGGCAGGTTTGAAAGCAGGGTTTCCTTTAATGAACTATTTATTGCTTGGTTGTTTGTTCTAAAGAATAGATCAATAATTAGCATAGTTTGAGATTGTTGTAGATTCTATTGGATTTGACAAATGTGTGGACTGTAAAACAGTGCTCAGCAAGTTGATTCCCTTTCCTTAGATTAGACTTAACAACTTGTGGTGGTTAGTTTCATAAACTACATTATTTTTCTTTATACATGAGCAAATCAAAATTACCCTAGGCATGAGCTTGAAACCATTTTGCCCTGCACATATAGTGTAGCAGCTCGAAGTATACGTATCCCGGTCGATAATTAAATTGAAGGTAAATTAAATAGCAATAATTTTACCCAAAGGGATATAGGGTCAACAGGAAAATCTTCATTCCTTGAGTAGCCAAGTATCAAAGGAGTTGAAAATATCAAAAGGGAATAGTATCCAGCCTACTCATCGATTTACCCAGAGTATGGCCACTAAGACAAAAACATTTGATCATATTGTTGAAACCCCTTATGAACTGGCTCTTGTTCATATCTCTTCATCTACTCACCTCAACAAGAAGACTCTCAGTCCACTGCATCTCAATATGTCCCTTCAGCTTCTCTGTCGCATTTTGTTAAAGAATCTCCACTACCTGTACACTCTGTTTCAAATCCTAAACATGAGTCTGCTACGACAACTCCTGCGCCTAACCTTTCAGTCATCCCTTTTGAGCTAGCTGCAAGTGACTATTTTCAAAAGAGGAATGTTATACTAACGGAGCAAGTTCAAAAGTATGCTCTTTTGACTCGACATCTCAAGCATGATAATGGGATCTTGAAAGCTAGAGTTACATCCCTAAAAAAAATAGTTGATGACATGATGGAATCTAATGGAAGCTTAATGAAACAGTTGAAAAAGAAAGAGAGACAGCTTGAGGAGATTATGAAAAGTCAACCTAAGCCAATTCCATCTTTCCTTGGGGTACGAGTGTTGGTTAATGCTTCAGGAGTATGACTTCACTCTTACCACCAATTTTTGTTTATCAATTTTGCTTACTTGCATTGGGACATGCAAGATATTTGGTGTGGAGGAGATGATGACCTCCTATTTTGTCTACTTCCTAATTGAATTTCAAGTCCAGTTATACATGGGAACCAATCATTTTGATTAAGTTTTCTATATATTAATTATCCATTTTGGCTTTACTTACATACTTTGAAGAATACTCTATGAATCTTTTAATAAAGTAATTTTTACGATTATTTTATCTATTGCATTCATTTTTTTTAAAAGGATTTCAAGAAGTCATATTTAATAAACCTGTGCTCGGTATATATTCCTTATCTACTACACAAATTGATTTCTCACTCCCTCTTCTGGTCGGCCTGGCACTATCAAAACAAAGGATCAATGGTTCAAATGGTGAGACATCTCCTTCATTGAATCGCATTTATGGGTTGTTGCTTCGTTGTTCCCTTGAAGCTTATGAGCTACTAGTGGTTGCTCAACTACTTTAATTTCTCCAAAAGTTATGGTCCTAATTGCAAATTGTTTGAATATTTGAGGTTGAAGATCAAGGTTAAGTTACAATGATGTTAGTGCATATTCACCCTATGCAAGCCATGAATCGACATCTGTTCATTTTCTGGTTGTTGTTTAGCTATTTTTAGAGGGTCGACCCACGATGTAACCTATAGGTATATATGTTGTAAGACTCAGAGGATATATATATCTGGAGATGTTGTAAAAATTTTGACTCGGTATAATCTATTTGGTTCTGTGTTTTTATTTAAGTCCTTAATTTTTGGTTTAGCAACGTTTCGAGGGGGGCCCACCTTCAACCAGGGTTTGTGCATTTCTAATTGTTAATAGATCTTTTCACATCATTGTAAAAAAACTCTTGATCTCTGTACATAATTTTTAGTATATATATATATATATATAAGGCCTTTGTTGGTTTATGACTTGCAGAGTAGTGTAGCTTACCATAGTTTTTCTTTTGAATGGGATTTGGAGTTTGTATTTGATCAATAGGAAGTATTCTCATGAAATAGTTGTAAAAAGCAAACGCTCTTAGAAACTACATAGGGATCAGAACTATTTATGAATTTTGATTTCCATTTCATTTTAGTAAGAGCTAGCTCAAGTTTAAGTAGGAAGATAGCATAAATAGAGAATAGATATTGATTCTGAATAGATTTCAAAGCTTTATATCTTGGTAGAAAACCTTAAGAAGATTAGACCAAGATAGATAATCAATCATGTTTAGACAGAAATAGCTCGTATTCACATATAACCAGTTTGCACACTACTCAGGCTCTATTACATGCTAGAAAAAGGTGTATGCGCGCAGATCTCTTTTGTGCGGCAAATTTAGTATTTTCTTTATTCTCAACACATTTTATTTTATGGAGTAGAGTAGTGTTGAATATAGACCTTAGAGTTAATATCACACCAGCAATCTTTTATAATTTTTGGGTTTTTGGTTCAAACGAAATCCCTTGATGTTTCGAGCCTCAAATCATTATGAAGCAATTCACTTATATATATATATATATATATATATATATATATCATGATTTGTTATATTAACAACTTAGCTATATCTTGGAATTCTTTTTATCAAAGTACCAAGTCGTAGATAAGCTTGTTCTTTTTTTTTCAAGAGATTGGTTGCTTTTATTTCAATATTGTATATATATATATATATATATATATCATGATTTGTTATATTAACAACTCAGCTATATCTTGGAATTCTTTTTATCAAAGTACCAAGTCGTAGATAAGCTTGTTCTTTTTTTTTCAAGAGATTGGTTGCTTTTATTTCAATATTGTAGCTATTTGCATTAGATTGACAAAGTTCTATTTATTTAGCTTTGAAGCTTTTCTCCAATTTTATTCATAGAATTTTGAAATTTCAGAATGATATCCAACTTAACAAGGTGCACACAATTTTATTTTAAATAGGCATTTTTACCAGCCATAGTTATTTCAGAAATTTGATAGGCTTGATTTTCTTCTAAGAGAAGCATAGTTAATCCTCTTACCCACACAGATAGTGTTTGCAGCTTAAAGTATACAAAGGTTGGTTTGACAATTTAACGTTTTAAGTAGTCTTATTAAAAAAAAATATTTTACCTGGCAGAGAGTAGTTTAAGAACTCATTCCAATGGTTCCTTCAACATGTTTAACTCATACTTGTGCTTACTATTCTGTCACATAGATTCATTGTCTCTTGTTCCACTTATTGATTATGTGCAGTGGTTTTAAAGTAGATTCCCCTTTTGTTCGACGAACTCCTTTGATGAAGAATTACATTGTTAAGATCAACTGAGTTTTTTTAAATTTCAAATTCAAAATATTTTTCCTTTTTTATTGTTCTTGAAGAGCATTCATCTCTACGTCCCGTTTAGACGCCTTTCTTCATCTCTCTTGCTAATTGATTTCTTGTGGTCATGTATTCTTTTGTTTGTTTCTTGTTAACATCTTTTAGATGTTCAATGTCATCGAAGGCCACTATTAATTCAGCTTCAAGATCAACTACAACGATTTCTCCATTTACTTTAGTCTCCTTACCTTCTTGATGAAGTTGTCCCTCCATGGGCAGAAATAAAATTTCATCCCCCTCCGTATTTGCTCATTCTTTGTCACACTCTAGAGATTTGTCTTCAATTTTTTAGTAATAACTTTATTTCATTGTATACCTTCTTTTGGAATTGTTTGATCTTTGACTAGTCTTGTTTCTGTCTCCCCTTAATGGGCATTTTGCAACATGTACAATTTTTTCACTGTTGAAGCATTTTAGAGGGAGCTTACCTTTGAATATGCATGCATCTCTAGGAAAATTGTTGACAAAATTTGTCATTTCTTCATTTGAGATTTCATCAGTGCTTGAAGAAGAGGATAATTTGTTTTTCTTGAAATATTGTTTATTTGCGACTTGGAAAGCAACTTCCTTCCTTTTTAGGTCTTTTATTCTCATTTCGTAGGCAACAAGGATCCCATGTAACTCATCCAACTTAAGTTCATCAAGATTTCTTTGTCTTCAATGGATGAGACTTTTGAATTAAACCTGGCAGAAAGAGATCTCAATACCTTTTGAGCTACTAAAGCTTCTTACACCTCCTCTCCTAGACCTCTCATTGTGATGACCACTTGTTGCAGCTGCAACAATTTCCCAAAATTCCAAAAAAATTTAGGACCCTCCTTTTGCTTGGATTAGTTTGATTGTCTTCTTTGACTTGGTCTGAGAACTTTTCAGAAAGACTTTCCTTATGCTTGGGTGGATCTGCCTGTGGTTTTCAATTTTTCCAAACGCTTAAAAATCTCAATGATTGATCAAACTTCATCATTTGCCTTTAAATTGCATTTTCATCACGACTGAATCAGAAGATGTTTGTTTTTCCTCCCGCCGTTGCGGATGCATTTTCGGTTTCGACTTCGACTTTTCTCCCGATTAGATTGGTTTTAAATCAGCTGCTTTTTTATTTTGCATCGGAACTATTATGGCTTCTCCTTCCACCATTGCGGATGGCAAACTACTTTCTCTCCTGATTATGGTTTGAGTTTGCAAACCCTATTTGTTGTTTTCGTCGAGCCCGTAAGTCTTGGGATGCCGCCGTTGCAGCTGCGAAAAGTTTTTTTCTTCCGACCGTTTGAGTGATTTTACCTCCAGCGTTGCGGAAGGTCACGCCATTTGTGCCCCCGCCGTTGCGGCTGCCAAATGCTTTTCCTCTCCAATCCTCTAAATTTTCCGCTTTCGATTTTGAACTCATTTTGCGGAGCCTTTATCCTTTGTTCTCCCGCCGTTGCGGCTGCGATAGGCTTAACTCTTCCGATCCTTAGTCATCCACTTTTCTGATTCGGGTCTTTTCTACGGAGTGCTTTATCCTTTGGTATCCACCATTGCGGCTACGGTTCTGCTTTTGTTCCGATGTGAGAGGTCCGAAGTGCGGTTAGTTGTCACCTGGTTATCCCCGCCGTTACGGTGGATGGATCTATGGTTTGATTTTCTGCCATTGCGGAAGGAAATAGATTTTCGACTTCCGATCCAAATGGCTTCGACGTCCGATCTTTAAACTTTTACCCGATATGCATGTCTCCGCGGATGGCTCAATGCTTTGGTCGTCCGCCGTTGCGGAAGGAAGTTTGCTTTCAACTTTCGACCCAAAAGCGGTCCGCCATCCGATATGTTACCCGCTGCGTGAGTTTGACCATATATATATGAGGTCGGGGGAGGGGGGGGGGCACGTTAGATTATTCTATTGTTGTTTTTCTGTAGAAATTTCTGAGTTTTACTGTTTGCTGGTTTATGTCCACATTTCGTATTTTTCACTTACAGCCGGTTTTGCATTGGCTGTAGGTTACTTATGAAATATTTTTTTTTCTTTGAACAATTAAACACACAGTAAAAATTCACTAACAGGCTGAAAACCACATTTTAACAATCACACCATAAAAAATAGACTCGGAGATTTTTGGCCAAATCAAGCCCTGGAAAAACCCCCACGGGGAAAACCAGTTAGAGAGAGAGAGAGTTTATATTATGCTTCAGGATAAAAAATCAGACATTAATTTTTACAGTCAAAAAATCCAACTTATCTCAACCCATAAATTTGACCAGCAGACTGTCTCGGTTTCCGTGCTTTTGCTGCCTCAATTTCTGTGCAAACCTTCTAGGTAAACATGCCAAAAATATCAGCGAATCTTAGCCTCAATTTCTATGTAGAAGAAGAAAAAATCTGCCCTCGTTTTTTGTGCCCAGAATAGCAAAAAAAACGTACTGTACGGACAGCATTAAATGCTGCTATACTCCTCGAAAAATGTGCCGAAAAAAATACAAAATGCTGCCTCGAAAAATGTGCCTGATATTCACCTCGAAAAATGTGCAGAAAATGTACAGTCTGTACGGACCTTGATTTTTGTGTTGTACGGCCTGTGTACGGCCTCAAAATTTGTGCAGGGTATGGACTGTAATAAATGCAGTCCTCCTCATTTTATGTGCCCTGCTTGACCTCGAAATCCAT
>LPNX010432959.1:0-60632 GCA_001517045.1 Pseudotsuga menziesii | reverse complement strand
TATAATTTTGTGTTACAGCTCCATTTTCAGTCTCCATTGTTGACAATTTGCATGATCAATTGTAATTTGCTGTGAGTGAAATTAATCTATTGCTGGTCAGAATTTCTACACGGGGTCCGTCAAAAGTATGCCGAGTGGGTACTCATTGGATGCAGAATTTAATTCCGCATACAATGAGCTCTCCCGATCGAAATTTGAGTAAAAACAGAGGGAGATATGTCAAAAATACAAACAAAAAAGTAGTTTTTTTCTTTTCTTCCTCCAAAATTAATAAATATTATTTGATTATTTTAACTATTATTTTATTATTTCATTTTAGGAGGCCCATTTTGAGTTGAAATTTCCTCTAATGCCTTCCACGGCACAAAATTTCCTGTCCCATCCAGCCTATCCTCCAATCTAAGACCTGTAGCCATCTCTACACCAACCCAACAAAGCGCTGCTCACTGACAGAAGGTAAAATACTAAAAGTTTCTGAGTTCTGAAAATTTTTGTGTGTCTGCAAACTATCATTGTTTTCTGCCCCCAAGCTCTGATACCATGTAGAAATTTCTGAGTTTTATTGTTTGCTGGTTTATGTCCACATTTCGTGTTTTTCACTTACAGCCGGTTTTGCATTGACTGTAGGTTACTTATGAAATTTTTTTTTCTTTGAACAATTAAACACACAGTAAAAATTCACTAACAGGCTGAAAACCACATTTTAACAATCACACCATAAAAAATAGACTCAGAGATTTTTGGCCAAATCAAGCCCTGGAAAAACCCCCACGGGGAAAACCAGTTAGAGAGAGAGAGAGTTTATATTATGCTTCAGGATAAAAAATCAGACATTAATTTTTACAGTCAAAAAATCCAACTTATCTCAACCCAGAAATTTGACCAGCAAACTGTCTCAGTTTCTGTGCTTTTGCTGCCTCAATTTCTGTGCAAACCTTCTCGGTAAACGTGCCAAAAATATCAGCAAATCTCAGCCTCGATTTCTGTGCAGAAGAAGAAAAAATATGCCCTCGTTTTTTGTGCCCAGAACAGCAAAAAAAACGTACTGTACGGACATCATTAAATGCTGTTGTACTCCTCGAAAACTGTGCCAAAAAAATACAGAATGTTGCCTTGAAAAATGTGCCTGATATTCACCTCGAAAAATGTGCAGAAAACGTACAGTCCGTACGGACCTCGATTTTTGTGTTGAACGGCCTCGAAATTCGTGCAGGGTACGGACTGTAATAAATGTAGTCCTCCTCGTTTTCTGTTCCCTGCTTGACCTCGAAATCCATGCCCTTCAAACCGTACTGTACGGCTGCCTAGAAAATCGTGCCCTTCTCCCTTTCTTCTCTCTCAGCTCACTCTCCTTCTCCTGAAAATGAAAAGTGAAAGTGATTTGCCTCCCTCAACCCTTTTTGACTAAACCCTAAGTGGGTATCTAATCCAACGGTGGAAAAAGATCCAATCCAATGGCTAAGATTCAATGAGAGTAAAATCACATTTATTTAAGTCACTTAAATAAATTTATTCACCCACTTAAATTTATCAAAAAGTGACTTTAAGTTTATAAAGTCTCATTAAGTAGCTTTTAATGTGAGGGTCACATTTTTCCCTCTTCTAAGTGACTTAGGCAAAAGTCACTTAGGGAACATATTCCTAGGTACAAAAAACTAACATTTTCAACTATCATGCTCTGTCGCTGTCGTGTTGTCGATCGCTCGAGCTTGTTCGGACCTTGTTGTCGGTACCCGCACCCAGGTGACAACTGTAGAAGTTGACCGTCTTCGTCCCGTCATACACACCGGTTACACATCATTGCCATGTAGGCCTCGTTTTCCTTTCCCCGTTCCGTTGAGCGTTCGGTGGTTATGCTTGCTCCGGTTGTTTGTTTGCCCAGCCGTTTACTCGACCCCGTATTGCATATATATTTTGAGGATTTCGTATCATAATAGGCCATGGGAGGGAAGTTTAACATGCGCAGTAGTTTTCCCCTCATCGCCGTTGCTATACCACCCTACGCATAGAGAATGAGGGGGTTTGGCACAGGCAGTTGTTACGCTGTCTGCGCCTAACCGCCCTGTGTAATGATGGTGCATAGGAGATAGGTTTGCCATGGCCTTTCCTTGGGGGTTTGGGACTGTTTGCACCAATTGTTTTCGTCTTGCGGTTTCGCGCGACCTCATTCGAGCTTAATGTCGAACCCCTAACCTGCTGAAAGGGATGTTCCATTACTCTCAGTGCGTGAGCATGGCGCCGTTGAAAAAACCGCGTAGTTAATATTGTCTTTCCCGTGCAGTGAAGCAACCATGGCGTGCGCAGAGAGCCAAGATTTGTTGCATATTAATGTAGATTTATTGCCTTCTTGAATGTGGTTGATAGAATTGCTTAATATCCTACAACAGTGGTAGATTGCACATTTTACTGTATATAACTATGTTTCATCATGCTAGACATAAACTAAGTCAATGAACACTGTACATTGGGTTGTAACAGTTCTGTTAATTAGGCCATTTCAGTCTATCCATGCATACGTTTGCTTCATTGACTGATTGCTATCATATTAAACATAGAAGAAATGGCACATTGCACATTGATGTATACAAGTTTGCCACTCAGCCAAAAAAGGGCTTAATGTTACAATTTTATGGCAGGGAGAGCCCATCATGTCAACGAGACAAAAGAAGAAGGCCCATGTGGTCGAGGAAGAACCAGAAGTAGAAGTTGTCACTAAAACAGAGTATATATACGAAGACACCAAGTGCATTTCTGGCGTTGAACCTGAATATCAGTGGGGGCAAATATATAGACTGATCACACGCAGAGAGGTTCCTTACATGGGCTTAGAACAAGAGTCCATATATGCCAACATAGAAAGATATTCACTGATGAAGATCGCCACCAGACCAGAGTTGTTCCCGTGCTCTGAAGTAATAGGTTGGATTCTGCCCTGGGCAGATATCACAATAATGATTCTGGAAAATGTTGAGAGACAGGGCTATGCTGCATATAGCCCTGGATATGTAGCTCTGGCCTACCACCTACCAGATGCCCAAGCATATTTATCTGATGATTGGTTGAATAGCATTAGAACGGACCTGGTAGAGACCCTTAAAAAGATGCTGTTACAGGGAAAACATTATAGATACAGACCGATGGGTGATTACGATACAGCAAGCCTAAGGGCTCCCTATAGGTTCATAGCTTTAATGCTTAACCGGATTTTTGGAAGAGCACATGGTAGCTTCTTCAAGTTAGAATGGATCCCAATCATTTTTTATGTTGCCACCCAGGGGACAATTTTAAACTGGGCCAGCATTGTATCCAATAGTATTTCCTCTTGTTTGGCTTCAGCTTTGGGAGGAGTACACCAGAAGAGATCGGAGTTCTATATGAGTTCTATACTGGTAGACTGTATATTATGCAACCAGCCTTTCCCTGGTCTCAGGTGCATCTGGGACAGGGAAAGAATGCCCATCTATGCTGATTATAAACCATTGTGGACACATAAATATCATAGCCATTACAGAGAAGTCTGTGGACACTTCCTTGTGCCTCTATACACACTCATTTTCCTGAAGGAGTGTGACTGCATGTCAGAAGAGGCCTTGCAGGTTATCGAAGAATATGCAGATTACTATTTGACTGAAAATGGCATGTACTTCAGGATGTTTGGAGGTTTGAGAGCACCTTATTTGCTGCCCAAATACGCAAATGATTACATTATACACAAGGAGGCAATCAGACAAGTGTTCCTGGATGGAATAGGCAACTTCCTGTTCGAGCATAAGAAGACTGCTTACCCTCCTTTGTCCTTCAAATTGGGAAGCTACAGATTCACTAGGGTGAAGAAGGATGATGAGTTTGTATAAGAACTGGAGAGATTTCATTTTGGTGAGATTCCTTACCACATAAACGATTCCTATGGTAAAGTGGCAGAACACTGCAAAGAAAACAATGTCCACTTTGAATACACCCATCATTGGGACAGGGAAGAAGAGGTTTTCAGAAGTGCCATGAACATGACTTCCCTGAGGAGAAGATTCAAGAAGAAAATCACCACAAAAGGTGGGAAGGGGGATGAGCAGACAAAGGCAGAGGAAGAAGCCAAAAAGGAGAAATGAAGAAGCCCACAGGTTGGCTCAGGAAGCTACAGGATGGCTGCATACAGAAGAAGAGGAGAAAAAAAAAGCTGCCCAAGAAGCAGCTAAGAAAGCAGAAGAAGCAGCCAAAGCAAAAGAAGAAGAAAAGAAGAGGAATCTCGATGAGGAGCTACAAAAGCAGGAAGCAGAGAGGCTGAAGCTGACACAGACTAAGACAGAACAGTCAGCTTCTGATACAACTGCAGGGCAGACCCAGGAGATGGAAAACCCAGAAGTTCGGGACCCACAAGTGCCTACTACCAGCACACCAATGGTCCCCACACTTAAGCTAGTGCCTTTTGTTCAAAAAAAGGGAGAAGAAATCCCTGACTTCAACATTGTTTTCTATGATCGGGCAACAAAGAGGATAGTAAAGAGAACAGATAAGAAAGTTGAGGCAAGAAGTCTACCAGGAAAAATGATAACGGATACGGCTATTGTGTTGGGAACAGACCGAGATCTTAGATTCACTCTGAGAGCAGGGGCTGCACTAATCAGCGCCTCAGAAGATAACATGGACAAGGTAATAACTGACTTGGAGTTATCTAAGAAATCCTCTGCTCAGTTGAAAGATACCCTGAGGAAAGAGGGAGAGCAAGGCAATAGGCTGAAGCAGAAGTATGAAGACATGCAGAAGGAGATAAAGGCTTCTAAGGTTGAATTGCAGGCCCTCCAAGTAGAGAGACAGGCTAGGGAGACTACCCAAGAATGCCTGGAGAACGTACAGAACGAATATCAGGAGCTGAAGGCAGAGAAAGAGCAGCTGCTGCAAAAGGTAGAAGATCTGGAAGAGCAGCAAAAGATCATCTTGCAGGCCAGTGAGCTGCACACCCAAGAGCAAGGAAAGAAACATTAAGAGCAGATTACCTCTCTAACAACTGCTCTGAAGGAAGCAAGGGATCGGCAGGTCAACCTCCAGCCATTCAAAGAGCATGTCTTGGCCCAGAAAGCTAAGATGTTGCAGCTACAGACTGCTATAGAGGAGGAGAGGTGCAAAGTCCTGCAGGTAAATAGCCGGTTAGAGGAAATCCTGGACACCTCCTCTTACTTCGTGGATAGATCCTAGGACGTTCTTGAAGTCTTGACTGCCAGAATGGCAAGGCTAGAAAACAATGAAGAGACTCCAGCAGAACTACCTTCAAAGGACCAGCAGGCCCTCAAGCGGAACTATGACCTAGAGGAGTTCGCTATCAACACCGCTGAAGATTTCAAGAAGGTCGTCAAAAAGACAAAAGGATTATGCACTGAGTTTTTCAGAAGACTTCTTATTACCTACAACCAGTGTCAGGTAG
Organism: Pseudotsuga menziesii; assembly: GCA_001517045.1. NCBI lineage: Eukaryota > Viridiplantae > Streptophyta > Pinopsida > Pinales > Pinaceae > Pseudotsuga > Pseudotsuga menziesii. Next base: position 55,216 of record LPNX010432959.1, on the reverse strand, counting down.
AGGCCGAGCAGAGGCTTGAGGCTTTCCTGAATCACAACGCCTTTGTGGAGCTGTTGCAAAAGAGATACCAGGAGGAGGAAGCTAAAGTGCAACATATCAAAGCCCTGGATGAGCAAATCATGAGGAATGAAGTAGATCACTCAGCTGTCAGTGTGCAGCTTTTAGATGACCAGCTTCGATTGAGTGCAGCCAGGATCGAGGCTATAAAGAACTAGGCTGAGAAGTTTGAGATCAATATTCATTTTTTAGAGCCTTGTCCCTTTGAAGGCATTGCCGCTGAAGCTTCGGCATGGAAGAAGTTCCTATACTCCCAAGTGGGACCCTCCTCGTGAAGGATTGGGCACCTTTTGTAATTTGTAACATTTTTGTGAAAAAACTTTTGAGAAAAGTAAAACGTTGGGAAACGAAGAGTTGGGAAGCCCAAAGGTTACTTTGGGCAGCGCAACCGTCTCACCTTTTGTATAAATATAGAAAGCTTAGAAGATGGGAGGGACTTTTTTCCCAGTTAGACTGGAAAGCAATATTGTAAGAAGAACTATTTCTCTTTGCAATAAAGAATGATGGTTTGCCTGTTGGAGAAAGATGGGTGAAATTTCCAAATGTTATGCAATGGATGGCGGAAAGATGAACTATATTTTTAATCATTCATGTGTTGTATGTAGAAATGTCAGCTATCTGTAATTTATGTTTATAATACGTGAACAATACACATTAGTCATAAATAGATTTCAATTTGGCTCCCCGGGGATAGATAGATAGATAGATAGATAGTTAGTTTACTTCATTCCTGCATAAGTGATTCAGATGCTGGTGAGTCTAAGACGAGAGGTAAGAACCTATGCATCACATTGTGATTGCTCCCTGCATCCTTCACCACTCTGCATGGTTAGTTAGGCATATGCATATCACCCTTAAGTCAAAAAATACAAAATACCAGTGGACCGGGCCGCAACCGGTAAACCTTTGTTTTGTTACTTGACCTACGGTAGCTGGACCGCAAACCGGACAGATTCCCTACACCAAACAGTTGACGGGCTAGTTGGGAACGTTGACTGGGGAGAATCCTTTGCTATTGTTTCCTGCAAATTTCCAGGCCTCAATAGTTCTAGCGCTAGAAGGAGGGCCGCCAGTGAATGGCTGGCCGTGGAAACTTATTTTCCCAAGATTACCCCACCAACAGATATCTCGAAGCTTTTGACCTGGCCAAAGTAGACTTACCGTTTGTTCTTCCTTCAAAGCAGATAAACCTGGTTTCGTCTTGCATTGCTCTTTGCTCAGACTCTCGTTCTTATACCTATGCTCATGGCTGGTGTGATTGTGAGCCAGCCCAACCCATTGCCGGCTTGGAGAGCCAGATCACCTCTGAATCTAACACCTCCTTTGCATGACCTACCTCAATCTTTTGACAAGCTGTTGCCTAAGTTTGACCCTGAGGAAAGGATTGCTGTAGATGACCACTTGCAAAGCTTTTATCTAGCAATAGAATGGCTAAGGGCTGGGGAGTATGAAGATGTGGTCTGCAGATTGTTCCCGCACACCCTGAAAGGAGCAGCAGCATCCTGGTATTTCGGTCTGCCTACAAACTCCATTCCTAATTGGAACATCTTCGAAAAAAAATTTCGAAGTAAATACACAACCCAAAAGACACATGCATCATTGATGAAAGGTCTTGGCTTGTTAAGAAAAGAGAAGAATGAAAAGGTACATAAGTTCACTCAAAGATTTTCCATATACCTAAAGAAATTTTCTGAAGCTGACAGACCCTCAGACAAGGTCTTGATTGAATATTATACCTCAGCCCTAGGACCTGAGTTGGCCATGTTCGCCAAGATGAAAGCCAAACCTACATTGGTAGAGACCTATGAAGAGGCAGAAAGGGTAGAGGCTGAAAGGGAAAGTATAGCAGACTATCCTGACCCACCTGAAGAGAAAATTACAAATACAAAAGCTTTATTGTTGTCTAATCCTAAAGATGAACAATCACATGGTTATCAGGAGATGATGACAATGCTTCAGAAGCTATCTAACTGAATAATAGATCTGGAGAAAGAAATGGACATTCAGAAAACTTATAAGCCCTACTCTCCGAAAAGAGAGGATAACAACTAATGGCAAGTCCCCCCACCAAATGTAGCACCAATGAACATAACAGAAAAAGGGGGAGATAATTTCTGTACTTTTCACCAACTACCTCACTTTGAAAAGAAGTGCCCTCAATGGTTGAATTCAGTGTCTTTGGTGATGAATAAGTTGTTGAACCCAAAATTGGCTAAGGACAGTGGTAAGAAGGAAAAGAAAAACCAGATCATAGAGAAACAAGATATTGATAACATGTTTTCATGGAATGGTGTCTCGCTGTTTGACACTGAAGATAATGCTCTCAAACCTGAGTACACACCTACAGCAACAAAAGACAAGAACCTAACACTTGAGGACAATAAAATAATTTCGAAGATTAAAAAATTGCAGGAGAATGTCAAGAGACAGGTAGCAGTGAATGTTGAGGACAAAACACTTGAAGTCACTACTGTCAACCAAGAGACCAAACCAATCAGTAAACCTGTCAAACCTGTAGAAGAACAGGTGGGTATTAATGAGGAAAGCACTAAAGAGACTTAAGAGCTTGAAGAGAATATACCCACTCAAAACCAACCAGGAGAAGAGGACATAGAACCTGGTTGGGAAGAAAAAGCTGACACTCCGCCTTTTCTTTTGACACTAGAAATGTTGAATCATAATGTGCATAATTGCTTGGTAGATTCTGGATCAGCGGTGAATGTTATGCCACTAGAGATTTGCAAAAGGATTAATGGACAGCGAGAGTCCACACCTTGTGAAGTAACACAACTAGATAGCTCAGGTGTCAAAGTAGTTGGAGAGATGAAAAATGTCCTCATTCGCTTTTCCGCAAACAACAAGATATGTCAATTAATTGACATTACGGTGGCTGACATACCGAACGGATATGGGATTATTCTCAACCGAGATTGGCCTGCCAGGTTGAAAGGTTATTTTGCTTCAGATTGGTCTCATTTACTGTTGCCTCTCAAGGGTACCCCAAATCAGATTAAAATTCTGAGAGAGCCGTACATGAAGCATACTGTCACTAAGCTAGGAGAGGGTAATGAATCTGTTGATTCTGTCCTGGGAAACTATCTGACTGAGCTTAAGCTAAGACATCATACCTAAAGAAAGGCCAGTTCTATGAATGAGAATCAGCCTGAGCTCCTTCAATTTCCTCAGGCTAAAAGGGATGACTGCAAGATAGTAGACATGTGTTCAATTTCGAAACTAGCACACCTAGACCATGGTTAGATATCTCATGTCTAGGATCCAGCCCACCCCTTAGCTCCCTAGATTTAAAGATTTCCAGGAGTGGGCAAATATTTTTTCTTTCTTGTTGTTTTGTACATAAATAAATTGATTTGATTTGTTTTCTTTAATGCTTGGTACTATTTTCTCTCTTTAATGCTTTGGGGTTGTTTTCTTTTGATTATTTGATTTGATGCTGTTTTTTTTTTTTTAAACTGTTATGTTAGTATTTCTTTTGGTTTTGAATAAAGAGGCAAACTTTTGGTTGCAATGGAAACATCAGGGTTCTTTATTAACTGAAATCTTGAGCAAAAGACTCTGATTTAAAAACACGGAATGTCTTCTAGTAACAGTGTTTCTAACTGGTCATGCATTCATAGAAGTCTTGCTTAACCCCTGTAAATAACTCAGAAGTAAAAGAGGTCTGGAATACTATTTCGAGGCTCCATCCATTTCACATCTTAAATGTCCAAGAGGATAACAGCAAAAGACCCACGGAAAGGAAGCAAGGTAAATAGTATATCATATATAAATGATCCCATGCCATAATTTCAGAAAAAAGCTAAAAGCTATCAAGAGTCAAAACTCCTTAAAAAGAACAATACCTATCAAAGCAAAGCTTGAAAAGCATGAATCTCAAAATTGCCAAAGTTCCTCTCCGTCCGTGAGATGAAAAGATAATTCTTCTCTCACACAAAAGGGCACTATGGGATAGAGGAGCCTGAATAAAATTCAGAAAGAAAGGCAAATAGAGGACTCACAAAAACTAAAGTTCAAATGGCACAAAAGTGCAAATGGCATGGGAATGAGGAACAAAAGGATAATGTTGTTTACTATCTGTTACAATCCTGTGGTGTCCAATGCCTGAAACTACCTAAGGACGGGTAAAATAAACCTCATTTATTAGGCCTCAAAAGAGTTATTCAGACTTGCAATATTTCTGATGTTACCATTTCCCAAAGAATGGACTACTTCTCAATGATTTAAATGCATAGGTTGGCCAGCCTAGGGATACAAACATCTAGAAGATTTCAACATTTATTCAGACGATCTTGCACTGGGAAGGAGTTAATTCAGAAATCTAGGGTTCACCAGGTAGTCGCCAATTGTTGAGGGTCCTAAAATTTTTTGGAATTTTGGGAAATTGTTGCAGCTGCAACAATTTCCCAAAATTCCAAAAAAATTTAGGACCCTCCTTTTGCTTCGATTAGTTTGATTGTCTTCTTTGATTTGGTATGAGAACTTTTCAGAAAGACTTTCCTTATGCTTGGGTGGATCTACCCCTGGTTTTCAATTTTTCCAAACGCTTAAAAATCTCAATGATTGATCAAACTTCATCATTTGCCCTTAAATTGCATTTTCATCACGGCCGAATCGGAAGATGTTTGCTTTTCCTCCCACCGTTGCGGATGCATTTTCGGTTTCGACTTCGACTTTTCTTCCGATTAGATTGGTTTTAAATTGGCTGCTTTTTTATTTTGCATCGGAACTGTTATGGCTTCTCCTTCCGCCGTTACGGATGGCAAACTACTTTCTCTCCCGATTATGGTTTGAGTTTGCGGACCCTGTTTGTTGTTTTCGTCAAGCCCGTAAGTCTTGGGCTGCCGCCGTTGCGGCTGCGGGAATTTTTTTTCGTCCGACTGTTTGAGTCATTTTACCTCCAGCGTTGCGGAAGGTCGCGCAATTTTTGCCCCCGCCGTTGTGGCTGCCGAATGCTTTTCCTCTCCGATCCTCTAAATTTTCCGCTTCCGATTTTGAACTCATTTTGCGGAGCCTTTATCCTTTGTTCTCTCGTTGTTGCGGCTGCAATAGGCTTAACTCTTCCGATCCTTAGTCATCCACTTTTCCGATTCGGGTCTTTTCTACGGAGTGCTTTATCCTTTGGTATCCGCTGTTGCGGCTGCAGTTCTGCTTTTGTTCCGATGTGAGAGGTCAGAAGCGCAGTTAGTTGTCACCCGGTTATCCCTGCCGTTGCGGATGGATCTATGGTTTGATTTTCCGCCGTTGCGGAAGGAAATAGCTTTTCGAATTCCGATCCAAATGGCTCCGACGTCTAATCTTTAAAATTTTACCCGATATGCATGTCTCTGCGGATGGCTCAACGCTTTGGTCGTCCGCCGTTGCGGAAGGAAGTTTGCTTTCAACTTCCGACCCAAAAGCGGTCCACCATCCAATATGTTACCCGCCGTGTGAGTTTGACCATATATATATGAAGTCGGGGGAGGGCGGGGGCACGTTAGATTATTCTATTGTTGTTTTTCAACTACCGTGCTCTGTTGGTGTCATGTTGTCGATCGCTCGAGCTTGTTCGGACCTTGTTGCCAGTACCCGCGTCCAGGTGGCAACTGTAGAAGCCGACCGTCTTCATCCCGTCATACACGCCGGTTACACATCATTGCCAGGTAGGCCTCATTTTCATTTCCCCGTTCCATTGAGCGTTCGGTGGTTATGCTTGCTCCGGTGGTTTGTTTGCCCAGCCGTTTACTCGACCCCGTATTGCATATATATTTTGAGGATTTCGTATCATAATAGGCCGTGGGAGGGAAGTTTAACATGCGGAGTAGTTTTCCCCTCATCGTCGTTGCTATACCACCCTGCACATAGAGAATGAGGGGGTTTGGCGCAGGCGGTCGTTACGTTGTTTGCGCCTAACCGCCCTGTGTAATGATGGTGCGTAGGAGATAGGTTTGCCATGGCCTTTCCTTGGGGGTTTGAGACTGTTTGCACCGATCGTTTTCGTCTTGCGGTTTCGCGCGACCTCATTCGAGCTTAATGTCAAACCCCTAGCCTGCTGAAAGGGATGTGCCATTACTCTCAGTGCGTGAGCATGGCACCGTTGAAAAAACCGCGTAGTTAATACTATCTTTCCTGTGCAGTGAAGCAACCATGGCGTGCACAGAGAGATGAGATTTGTTGCATATTAATGTAGATTTATTGCCTTCTTGAATGTGGTTGATAGAATTGCTTAATATCCTACAGTAGTGGTAGATTGCACATTTTACTGTATATAACTATGTTTCATCATGCTAGACATAAACTAAGTCACTGAACACTGTACATTGGGTTGTAACAGTTCTATTAATTAGGCCATTTCAGTCTATCCATGCATACATTTGCTTCATTGACTGATTGTTATCATATTAAACATAGAAGAAATGGCACATTGCACATTGATGTATACAAGTTTGACACTCAGCCAAAAAATGGCTTAATGTTACAATTTTACGGCAGGAAGAGCCCATCATGTCAAAGAGACAAAAGAAGAAGGCCCCTGTGGTCGAGGAAGAACCAGAAGTAGAAGTTGTCACTAAGACAGAATATATATACGAAGACACCAAGTGCATTTCTGGCGTTGAACCTGAATATCAGTGGGGGGAAATATATAGACTGATCACACGCAGAGAGGTTCCTGACATGGGCTTAGAAGAAGAGTCCATATATGCCAACATAGAAAGATCTTCACTGATGAAGATCGCCACCAGACCAGAGCTGTCCCCGTGCTCTGAAGTAATAGGTTGGATTCTGCCTCGGGAAGATGTCACAACAAGGATTCTAGAAAATGTTGAGAGACAGGGCTATGCTGCATATAGCCCTGGATATGTAGCTCTGGCCTACCACCTACCAGAGGCCCAAGCATACTTATCTGATGATTGGCTGAATAGCATTAGAATGGACCTGGTAGAGACCCTTAAAAATATGTTGTTACAAGGAAAACATTATAAATACAGACCGACGGGTGATTACGATATAGCAAGCCTAAGGGCTCCCTATAGGTTCATAACTTTAATGCTGAACCGGATTTTTGGAAGAGCACATGGTAGGTTCTTCAAGTTAGAATGGATCCCAATCATTTTTTATGTTGCCAGCCAGGGGACAATTTTCAACTGGGCCAGCATTGTATCCAATAGTTTTCCTCTTGTTTGGCTTCAGCTTTGGGAGGAGTACACCAGAAGAGATCGGAGTTCTATATGAGTTCTATACTGGTAGACTGTATATTATGCAACCAGCCTTTCCCTGGTCTCAGGTGCATCTGGGACAGGAAAAGAATGCCCGTCTATGCTGCTTATAAACCATTGTGGACACATAAATATCACAGCCATTACAAAGAAGTCTGAGGACACTTCCTTATGCCTCTATACACACTCATTTTCCTGAAGGAATGTGACTGCATGTCAGAAGAGGCCTTGCAAGTTATTGAAGAATATGCAGATTACTATTTGACTGAAAATGGCATGTACTTCAGGATGTTTAGAGGTTCGAGAGCACCTTCTTTGCTGCCCAAATACGCCACTGATTACATTATCCACAAGGAGGCAGTCAGACAAGTGTTCCTGGATGGAATAGGCAGCTTCCTGTTCGAGCATAAGAAGACTTCTTATCCTCCTTTGCCCTTCAAATTAGGAAGCTACGGATTCACTAGGGTGAAGAAGGCTGATGAGTTTGTAGAATAATTGGAGAGATTTCATTTTGGCGAGATGCCTTACCACAGAAACGATTCCTGCGGTAAAGTGGCAGAACACTGCAAAGAAAACAATGTCCACTTTGAATACACCCATCATTGGGACAGGGAAGAAGAGGTCTTCAGAAGTGCCCTGAACATAACTGCCCTGAGGAGAATATTTAAGAAGAAAATCACCACCAAAGGTGGGAAGGGGGATGAGCAGGCAAAGGCAGAGGAAGAAGCCAAAAGGAGAAATGAAGAAGCCCAGAGGTTGGCTCAGGAATCTGCAGGATGGCTGCATACAAAAGAAGAGCAGAAAAGAAAAGCTACCCAAGAAGCAGCTAAGAAAGTAGAAGAAGCAGCCAAGGCAGAAGAAGAAGAAAAGAAGAGGAAGCTCGATGAGGAGCTACAAAAGCAGGAAGCAGAGAGACTGAAGCTGACACAGACTAAGACAGAACAATCAGCTTCTGATACAGCTGCAGGGCAGACCCAGGAGATGGAAAACCCAGAAGTTCGGGACCCACAAGTGCCTACTACCAACACACCAATGGTCCCCACACTTAAGCTAGTGCCTTTTGTTCAAAAAAAGGGAGAAGAAATCCCTGACTTCAACACTGTTTTCTATGATCGGGCAACAAAGAGGATAGTAAAGAGAACAGAGAAGAAAGTTGAGGCAGGAAGTCTACCAGGAAAAATGATAACGGATACAGCTGTTGTGTTGGGAACAGACCGAGATCCTAGATTCACCCTGAGATTCGGGGCTGCACTAATCAGCGCCTCAGAAGATAACATGGACAAGGTAATAACTGGCTTGGAGTTATCTAAGAAATCCTCTGCTCAATTGAAAGATACCCTGAGGAAAGAGAGAGAAGATGGCAATAGGATGAAGCGGAAGTATGAAGACATGCAGAAGGAGATAAAGGATTCTAAGGCTGAATTGCAGGCCCTCCAAGTAGAGAGACAGGCTAGGGAGACTACCCAAGAATGCCTGGAGAAAGTACAGAACGAATATCAGGAGCTGAAGGCGGAGAAAGAGCAACTGCTGCAAAAGGTAGAAGAGCTAGAAGAGCAGCAAAATATCATCTTGCAGGCCAGTGAGCTGCACACCAAAGAGCAGGGAAAGAAACATCAAGAGCAGATTGCCTCTCTAACAACTGCTCTAGAGGAAGCAAGGGAGGGACAGGTCAACCTCCAGTCATTCAAAGAGCATGTCTTGGCCCAGAAAGCTAAGATGCTACAGCTACAGACTGCTATAGAGGAGGAGAGGTGCAAAGTCCTACAGGTAAATAGCCGGTTAGAGGAAATCCTGTACACCTCCTCTTACTTCGTGGATAGATCCCAGGACGTTCTTGAAGTCTTGACTGCCAGAATGGCAAGGCTGGAAAACAATGAAGAGACTCCAGCAGAACTACCGTCAAAGGACCAGCAGGCCCTCAAGCGGGACTATGACCTAGTGGAGTTCGCTATAAACACCGCTGAAGATTTCAAGAAGGCCGTCAAAAATACAAAAGGATTATGCACCGAGTTTTTCAGAAGACTTCTCATTACCTACAACCGGTGTCAGGTAGAGGCCGAGCAGAGGCTTGAGGCTTTCCCGGATCACAATGCCTTTGTGGAGCTGTTGCAGAAGAGATACCAGGAGGAGGAAGCTAAAGTGCAACATATCAAAGCCCTGGATGAGCAGATCATGGGGAATGAAGTAGATCACTCAGTTGTCAGTGTGCAGCTTTTAGATGACCAGCTTTGGTTGAGTGCAGCCAGGATCGAGGCTATAAAGAACCAGGCTGAGAAGTTTGAGATCAATATTCAATTTTTAGAGCCTTGTGCCTTTGAAGGCATTGCCGCTGAAGCTTTGGCATGGAAGAATTTCCTAGAATCCCAAGTGGGACCCTCCTCGTGAAGGATTGGGCACCTTTTAGAATTTGTAACATTTTTGTGAAAAAACTTTTGAGAAAAGTAAAACGTTGGGAAACGAAGAGTTGGGAAGCCCAAAGGTTACTTTACCTTTGGGCAGCCCAACCGTCTCACCTTTTGTATAAATATAGAAAGCTTAGAAGAAGGGAGAGACTTTTTTCCCAGTTAGACTGGAAAGCAATATTGTAAGAAGAACTATTTCTCTTTGCCATAAAGAATGATGGTTTGCCTGTTGGAGAAAGATGGGTGAAATTTCCAAATGTTATGCAATGGATGGCGAAAAGATGAACTATTTTGTTTTTCAGCTTTTGTCCATTAACCGTGAGATCGTTCTAACTCTTAGAACCTATGTTCTCGTTTAAATGATTTTTGGTTTATTTTGTGGAATTATCACCATGAGTAATGTATGTTGTTCATAAAGCAATTGGCTATCTGATTGTTGAAATATTTTTAATCATTCATGTGTTGTATGTAGAAATGTCAGCTATCTGTAATTTCTGTTTATAATACGTGAACAATACACATTACTCAGAAATAGATTTCAATTTGGCTCCCCGGGGATAGATAGATAGATAGATAGATAGATAGTTTACTTCATTCCTGCATAAGTGATTCAGATGCTGGTGAGTCTAAAATGAGAGGTAAGAACCTGCGCATCACATTGTGATTGCTCCTGCATCCTTCACCACCCTGCATGGTTACTTAGGCATATGCATATCACTCTTAAGTCAAAAAATACAAAATACCAATGGACCGGGCCGCAACCGGTAAACCTTTGTTTTGTTACTTGACCTACAGTAGCCGAACCGCAAACCGGACGGATTCCCTACACCAAACAATCGACGGGCTAGTTGGGAACGTTGACTGGGGAGAATCCTTTGCTGTTGTTTCCTGCGAATTTCCAGGCCTCAAAACCACTTCTTCCACTCTTTGGAAGTAAGCGGCGATATTTTCTTCCTCCTTCATTTTCAAACCTTCAAATTGTGTCCTATAAGTTTGAAGTTTTTCTTTCTTGACTTTGGTGTCACCTTGATAAATATTCTTCAATTTGTCCCAAATTTCTTTGGTTGGTTCATAGTTCATAACCTTAACAACAATTCAGTTTTTGATAGCCCTCCCAAGATTGCATTTATAGGTTTAGCATTATACTCACCTACCTTTCTTTCTATCAAATCTGTAAGTGGGTTTTTTGGAATCTTATATCCATTAGCAACGCTATCCCAATATTATCAAATATGCTTCCATTCTCTTACTCTACAAGACATAATTTGTACCATCAAAATGGGGAATCTCTTTATGAGCCATGTGTCTTAGAGGATCACCTTCAAGTCAGTCCAACATGTTAGAATGACCTGCTCTAATTTTATATCTCTTGCAAATTCACCATATTGCTCTTTATCTATTTAACAAACAATAAGAGCATATGAATCAATACGTCATTAGCAAGAGAATACATCGAATATATATAAAATCTCAATATAGAGTATTGATACAAATCAGATGAAGTATTACATCATATTGAGGAGACTCCAATCTCCAATTATCACCAACTCCGACTGGTGGGAGGCTCCAACTAAAGTGATGCTCCAACACCCTAATTAGCATCTTTTGGAATAATCTAAAAATTTCATAAAACCCTAAAATTCTAAATAAATTCATTACTACAAAAATAATCGTGAGTTCGTAAATGTGGTCCACCCTACAATTTTGTCTTAATGGATTTATCCACAGATCTCTTAGTGCATCCTCTTTTACGATGGTAAAAAACTTAAAAATCATATATTGTAAAAAAAAACCTAAAATTTAAATAAATTCAAAAACCTAAAAATATTTGCAACTATGAAATTTTAGTCCATCGATCAATTTCGCCCTAGTGGATTGATCCACAGATCTTAAAGGTTGTCCCATTTATCCCTAGTGTGTTAGGAACCGTGAATTTGTTGAATTAGGGTTTCTACTAGGCATTTTGCAACTCTAATTGGGCCAAAAGGTCCTTTTTGAGGTATTGCCTTTGGAGGCATCAAGCCCTTGCATGGGGATTCATAAATTATATTGAAAGTTGTGATATTAATTGATAAACTGAAATAACTCCTTTATTCTGATTTATGTGTCTATATTACTCATTGTTGACTCCATATAACGCACTAAACTAGTTACAAGGTTGTGTAAAGGTATTTGCATGTATGATATTTATAGGTATCATTACGACTCTCCCCTGGGATTAAGGGTTTCCCAAAAAAGTTGAGAGATCAAGGTGACATTTGGTTTTACCTCCTCCTTTATGCTTACTTTCACTAGCACATGGCCACACATAATAATGTTTTAAAGGGACTATTAGTTTGAGCAGTAACACCAAGCATCCCGAAAAACTAAAAGTGCACCTCGTATATCATGTATACAAGCTTGTCATACATCTTCCAAGTTAATGTGAGATGTGAATATTTATGTATACCAATTGAAAGTAAAAGCAATCCCAAGAATAATAAAAGCTCTAAACCAACCTAGAGAACCACTGTAGATTTTATCTTATTCTTATGATCCAATAAAAAAGATAGAGATCAAACTTAGATTGAGAGTCTTCGAAAAGATAAAAAATCAAACTTAGATTGACAAAGAAATATAATGAAGAAATGAGAAATTTTCAGACCAACTTATCTCAACCCGGAAGAGAAAATTCCTGCCTCAATTTCCATGCCAAACGAGAAAAATAAAACTCATTTTTTCTATTTTCTACCTCGATTTCTATGTCGCTGGACGAACTCTACCATATAGACTAACTGTACAGACCTCAAAATATGTGCCCAAAATGTTTTTCCCCAAAAATCGTGCCCATTGTACCGAAAACTGTACCATATAGACTATACGAACCAACAATAAATGTTGTCTTCTCAATTTCTGTGCCCTACTCTTGTTGTCCTCTTCCTCGATTTGCGTGCCCAAGAAAAATGGTTGCCTGTTATTTTTCTTCTTTCTCAAAAAATGGTTTTTTTTCTCTCAGCTCTCTCACTTCAATTTGCAAAAGTGGTTGAAATGGCGTTTCCTTGCCTTTTTGGTGAGAACCCTAGGATTCATCTAATCCAACGATTGAGATTAGATTAGATCGATGGATGAGATTAAATGCTCATATTTAAATCTCGTAAATACTAAATTCACTCACCCACTTAAATTTATCAAAAAGTGACTTTATTCTCTAAAGTCACATTAAATGCTCATCTCAAGTCATTTAATGCAAGTGTCACTTCATTTTCCCCTTTTAAGTGACTAAGGCTAAAGTCGCCTAGGGGAACACTTTCCTAGGTCCAAAAATCAACACTCTCTTACCGAGGAAGGTGTTTTGCACCACTCCCAACTTGTCTCTGAAAATAACAAACTTGCCCCTCCCCAAAGATTTCGATAGAATATCTGCTACGTGCTCATCAGTGGAAATGTACTGTAAAGTCACTGCTTCTCTCTGAACATAATATCGAATGAAATGATACCTGATCTCAATATGTTTTGACTGGTCATGAAATACTAGATTCTCAAAGAGATGGATGCAACTCTGATTGTCACAGTAAATCACCATATGCCTCAGCTCTTGATCAAATAAATTCACCAGCAACTTGCAAAGCCACAGAGCCTCGCAACTGGATTGACTGGCTTCCATATACTCGGCCTCTGCAAAACTCAAAGCAACAGACTTCTTCTTCCGACTAAACCACGACACTACTGTCGAGCGCAAACTGAAACAACATTCAGAAGTGCTCTTTCGGTCTGCCACACTGCCTACCCAATCTGAATCTATGAAACCAATCAACCTGATCCCATCCGACCTCCTATAGTCCAGACCATACTCCAATGTCCCTGCAAGGTAACGCAACACATGTTTTGCAGCTACCCGATGCATTCTCCTAGGCTCAACCATGAACTAACTGAGAGTGTTCACTGCAAAACACAAATCTGGTTGAGAGTTGACCAGATACATCAATGAAACAATGAGTTGGCGATATAATGTAGGATCCACCAACTCTCCCTCAGAAGCATGAAGCTTCTTCTAGTTGGTGACCATCGGTGTCGACATCGGCCTGCAATCCTCCATCTTAAATCTCCTCAGAATATCAACAGCATACTTTCTTTGTCCCAAGAAAATATGTCCAGGCTCTTGCCAAACCTCCAATCTCAGAAAATAGTGCATCAACCCAATATCGATCATCTCATACTCTAAAGCAAGATCTTTCTTACAAGCTGCAATGGGTCTCTCTCCTCATGTGATAACTAAGTCATCAAAATATAACAGAAGAATGAGCGAATCATCTCCAACTATGATGAAATAGAGATTCGAATCTGCCTCACTCTTCTGAAACCCCATCCGTTGCAAGTAAGAATCGATCTTGGAGTACCAAGCTCTAGGAGCTTGCTTCAGCCCATACAAGGATTTCTTCAGCCTGCAAACATGACTCTCTCATGAATCTCAAAGCCCTGAGGCTACTCAACATAAATCTCCTCCTGAATGATTCCATTAAGAAATGTGATCTTCACATCCATCTGATGGATCTTCCAACCCATTTTTGCTGCAATGGAAATCAATGCCCTGATCGAAATATACCGAGAAACCAACGCAAAGGTCTCATCATAATCCACACCCTCAACCTGTGAAAACCCCTGCGCTACAAACCTGGCCTTGTACTTCTCCTCACTACTATCCGCAACATGCTTTAGCTTCTAAAGCCACCGAGAAGTCACCAATGACTTCCCCTCAGGTCTTGGAACTATCTTCCAAACATCGTTCTTCATGATGGAAAGGTACTCATCCATCATGGCATCTCGCCAAACATGGTGTTGGGCGGCCTCCTCAAAAGTAGAAGGCTTTGAATCACGTAGATTAGCCACTAATTCCATACCCATTATGTCTGGCATCTGGATAGACCTCACTGGCTCACTAGGAGTTCCAAAATCCTTTGCTTTCTTCAAGGTGTCTCGAAGCCACTTAGGTGTCTTCTTCCTTAGAGGTTGCTCCCACACTGGTTTGTCCTCATCTAAAGAACTACCAGAGATAGAAACCCAGTAACCTGTGAACCAAAAGTTGGTGTAACAACAACTGGTGAACTCTGTCATCTTGATCCTCTGTACGGCGACCCTGTAATCTGAGACCCAAAACTTGTCCCCGAAGATCCTGCTAGTTGAACCTCTGAAACTGCTGAACCTGTACCTACATTGTGTGGTCCAGTAACCCCGAAAACCTGTGATCCTGTATGTTGTATTGATGGTACCTATGTAACTGCCTGAGGTGCAGGAACCTGCTAGTCTCCTTGCTCCAACTCTCTAGAATTCTTGAAGGCCTGGCCTGCTCCTGAAACTTTACATCCCTCCTCACAACAACTTTCCTCTGAGAAGGAAGGTAAATACAGAAGGCCTTCGAAGTCTCATCATGGCCCACAAATATGCCTTTCTCTATGGTGGGCTCCAACTTTGTCCTCTTCTCAAAAAGGCAAATGAGAGTAAGACAAATTACCAAATATGCGAAAATGGCTAACCTCAAGCTTCTTGCGTGTGAAACGCTCCTCAGGTGTCATGTTCCCCACGGCACGATGGGGACTCCTGTTCTGAAGATATACAGTTGTGCTGCATGGCTCAGCCCAAAGGAAGAAAGGAAGTGACTGGTCATGTAACATAGCTCTGGTTGATCCAACAATAGACCTATTCTTCCTCTCTGCCACTCCATTCTGCTCTGGAGTGTATGGAACCGTCAACTACCTCTTGATACCCTCTTGTCTGCAATATCCATCAAACTCCTTGGAGGTATACTCACCCCTGTTATCCGATCTGAACACTGGTATCTTCCTCCTTGTCTAGTTCTCCACAAAAGCTTTAAACTCTTGGAACCTTTGCAAAACCTCAAATTTCTTACTCTTCAGGAAGTAGATCCACGTCTTCCTAGGATGATCATCGATGAATGTCTCATAGTACTCATATCCTCTCACGAAAACAGATGACATCAATCCACACGAATCTGAATGTATCAAGTCAAGAATCCCCGCTGACCTGATATCACTGTTAGGAAAAGCAGTCATAGTGTACTTTCCCAAAGCACACCCCCTGCAAACATCACTATGCTCTGAGCTGAAATCTAGCAACCCTGTAACCATATGTCTCAACAACCCCAAAGCTGGATGATGCAAGTGAGCCATCCTCCTATGCCACAGCTCACAAAGCTCATTGTCGTTTCTATGTGCCAAGGCATGCTGAAGGTGAAATAAGAGCGTGTACAGTTTCCCGCACGCAGATGGTCCTGCAGACTTGGGAAATACACACACACACATGTCCATCTAGGAAGGACACCCCAAGACCTCGATCTTCGATCATAGAAACTGAAACCAAGTTCTTCTTCAGCCTAGGTACATACAATGCATCTCTCAACACCATGGGACTCATGGACTCCCTCTGAAAGGTAATGGTCCCACGCCCAACTGCTCTAACTGCAGAATCATCTCCCAACACCACCCCCACATCAGTCTCTGTCTGTGAAAGCTCGGAGAACATCTCACAAGCACCTGTCATGTGGCTTGAAGCTGCGCTATCAATATACGAAGTGCTGAAAGTAGATGCACTGTAGGAATGGTCGATCAACAAAGAAAACTCCCTCTATCTATCAACATCTGCACTAGTGATAATAGATGCTCTTTCTCTATCAATATGCCCAGTGCTTAGAGAAAACTCTCTCTGAAAGCTAGCTACAAAATCATCAACCTCTATTAAACTTGTTTTCTGCTGCTGCTGCTTCTTCTTCTTGTTCCCACATTGTCCAGCATAGTGTCCCATCTTCTGACAAGCAAAGCACTTTACAGTGCTCAGATCCTTCTTGTGTTCATCATGTTGCTTGGCCCCACTCTTCTTGGGACCCTTCTTGTTCTTCTTCTTTCCCTTTGTTGTCAAAGCCACATCGTCCTCATCATCCCTACTAGTAGAAGCACTGCCTTGCACAAGACCCCTCTAAGTCTCCTCCTGGACAAAATTGTCACACATCATGTCCCATGATGGTAAGTTCTCCCTAGCAACCAAAGCCTCCACAAATACAGCCCAAGGCTTTGCCACCCCATTCATAGCTGTCCGCACTAGCTCTTGACCAGGAACAATCTCCCCAGCTGCTGCAAGCTCATCTTTTACCTATGAGATCCTAGTAAGGTAAGTCAACATAACCTCCCCTTTGACCATCCTCATATTCTTCAACTTCTCCCTCAAAACCATCTTCCTATTCTCGTTTGAGCTCTAAAACAATCTGGTCAAAACATCTCACATCTTATAAGCTTGGCCTTTACTCAAAATGTGAAGAATGACATGGTCTTTTACTGCATCAAGAATTATCCTTCTGGCATTAATGTCTTTCTTATTGAAGGCTACCAGTGCAACTGGATATGTGGTAGCATTGAGAATGACAATGGGGTGAGCAGTAGTATGATTGACTACCTCATCCCATAGCTCATTCTCCTCCAATACAAGTAATATCATGGCCTTCCATAGGACAAAATTCCCAACCCCATCAAGCCTATCCCCCATTCTCAATCCGATTGAAGTCATATTTTTCAAAGAACAAGTTTAAACAAAATGATGTTAACTGTCAAAAGATATTTCTGAATTCGAAAAATTACTTTTCTATCTGCAAAAATTAATTTTCTGCCCCACTCAGCTCCGATACCATAAGTTTTTCTCAGTTTCAGCCACCGGTTTAAATGTCAAAAATTATCTCAGTTTAATGCCCAACCCAGAAATGCATAAGGCAAGAAATTACATAAAATTCCAAACTAAAATAAACACTATTGTAACTCAACTTTAATGACAGAGAAAAATAATAAAATAATAAAAAATGCACACCATGAAATTTTCAGATAGTAAATTTTGGCAATTTGCCCAGGAAAAAACCCATAAGGAGAAACCCTGTTAGGAAAGAGTTTTTATTTTCAAGAAAATATTATAGCAAAACTCATAAATTTTCAAACCAACTTATCTCAACCTAAAAGAGAAAATTTCTCCCTCGTTTTTCGTGCCAAACAAGAAAAATCAAACTCATATTTATATGTTTTTGCCTCGATTTTCGTGTTGCTGTACAGACTGTGCGAACGGACTGTACCGTATAGACTGACTGTATTGACCTCGAAATCTGTCCAAATTTTTTTTTTTTTTCTCGAAAAATCATGCCCATAAATCTGCCTCAAAAATCATGCTCGTTGTACTGAAAATTGCACCATAGGAATTGTACGGACCAACAATAAATGTTGTTGTCCTCTCTTTGATTTTCGTGCCCTGCTCCTACAGTTCTCTTCCTCGATTTGCATGCCCAAAAAAATGGTTGCCTGCTATTTTTCTTCTTTCTCAAAAACTGACCTTTCCTTGCCTTTTTGGTGAAAACCCTAGGGTTCATCTAATCTAACGGTTGATATTAGATTAGATCGATGGATGAGATTAAATGCTCATATTTAAATATAATAAATACTAAATTTACTCACCCACTAAAATTTATCAAAAAGTGATTTATTCTCTAAAGTCATATTAAATGTTCATCTCAAGTCATTTAATGCAAGGGCCACTTCATTTTCCCCTTTTAAGTGACTAACACTAAAGTCACCTAGGAGAACACTTTCCCACGTACAAAAATCAATAATAATTTTTAACTATGCAAGGATTCAAAGGCTTCCAAACTTGACAACATTTGTAAAGAACAGCTTTACATGATTCACTATATCAGTCAAGTAGCGAGTAGAGTAGCGACTTGTGAACTCGGGAATAGCCAAATGCAAACAAATCATCCAACCAGCAGCATCCATATCAATAAAAGACTAGATAAAACAAAGACACAAAATTTTGAGTGGGTACAAACTTTGTTGCATCAATCTTGAGAAGATTTCCCTTACCACCAACAGCTAACCCGGAAATGGTTTGAATATACTTTCAAGTTCAATCCATAGTTCAAACATCATTGGCATAACATCATATCACATTTGATTCCCTTAACTCAAGTTACAGTTCTTGTCACCCAGGGAAAAACAAAGATTGGACCACAATTTAAATAATAGACAGACTGACTCAAACTGCAGTTCAGACTCTGTTTCCATCTTCAGAGAATTGAGACTGGAAAGACCCCAAAATCTTACCCAGATAAGTGCCAGCATAACTTGACAATCACTAGAGCAAACAAGTTCTCCAAGAATTACACGTCAGCTAAATTGATTCTGCTCCATAAGATTGGGTCTATTGCAAATCCTGCTCCCTTGGATCATTTGGAAACCAAAGTTCAAGTGCGAAGTCAATGGTAAATCAATGAGGGATAGGAGCCATTTGTTGCATAAGGATGGATTCATGGAAATCTTACCCAGAGAAGTACCAGGCTACCAGCACACATTGACAATCGTTAAAGCAAACAAGTTTCGCCAGAATTAGACATCAGCTTAATTGAATCTGCACCATAAGCTTCTGTCTGCTGCCTATCCCTCTACCTTGGATCAACTTGCCATCAGGGTTCAAGTGGGCACTTAATGGTAAATCAACAATAGATACGAGCCATTTGTTGCATGGGTCGTAATGGAACATAAATTGACCACTTTTGAATAAAATTGTGTTTCAAAACTACTGGTCATGATAAAACACACAGTATGCACAATATCTAACCAACGCTACTAATTAATGAATTTAATACCTTCCTCCATTCAGAATTGGATTTTCAAATACCAAACCAAATTAAATTATCATCAGCTCTGGCAAATGCCAGCCCTTACCGCCTTTGTTTTGTCATTTATCACTTGCCAGCCATTAGACATGTGATAATCCTTGAAGATTGGGCATCTAATCACTAGTTGCTCTCCCTTATCAATCATGAAATGCAAAATTATGCAAATGGCTAAATTGCAGAGCATCCTCGCATAAGTTATACGCATGATAGACATGGCCACAAAAATCCTTCTGTAGATCTCCATCTAATCACACCCTCACTCACCGAATAATTATACATGTGTGCCACAAAATTCTTGTCCTAAACAAATTTTACCCATATGCCCATTTCATACTCTGCAATCACTTAAATTTATTCCATTGTTGCCTGCTGTAACAGCAAAATGATTCAAGTTACTTCCCATCAAAAGCTAACCACAGAAGGATTTATTGGTTGCAACATCAATCATGAAGCACTGAGTACGCGAATTGGAGGATGCCGAAATACCCTCAGTGAATTCATGCAAAGAAAAAGTAAACAAGCTTCTATGATCCACTGATACAATTAACAGCAGTAATGCTACTGGCAGGAAATCGGCCAAGGGAAACACTATAAATAAACAAAGCCCTGGCATTCACAGAAGTAGTTATGGAAATTGTCAAATATAATGATTGCTATATGTAAATGTCACAGTAAATATAGTATGAACATTCCATGTCTACCCCACGTATCTATGTTTCCCTGCCTTAAGAACCCATATCATTTAATGAGATTATTTGCTCAATCTAAACCAACTGAATACAATAGAATTTCAGCTATCCTCAAGAACATTAGCAGAAGACAAAACTGATTTATGGTTGCTAACAAGCATCATAAATCAAATAAGCTTCCCTCTCATACCAGCTTATGTTCAGAGCATTTTTACTGAGTATTTGCAATCCCCACAAGAAGAGCTTGAATCCTTGTAATGGCAGAAATGTGTAGTGGCTATGCTAAAATGGGGGTTTTCTTCTCTAAAACAATTCTCCAATAAAAGAAATAATTGAAATTTTTGAAGTAATGCCTGCCTACCAAATGCAATCATCTGTGTAACTGCTTGTGGTTAAAGTAAATCTCTCCTTATGCCCACGAATTTAGCAAGTACCACATGCATACATGCCACTGCCATGCCACAAGTAAGCCAAAAAAGTAGCTGCCTGCTTTTTGTTTCATTTGTACACAGTTACGCAAAGTCAAAAAGACCATACTCCACTTCTGCAAGGCATTAGAAACTACATCACCATACATGATGAACACATCCAGTCCTTATAATTCCAAAAAACATCTGAAATTCAAGGACCTGCCAGGTCCTGTATTGATTTAACCATGTAATCTGCTCCATTCAAAGAAGTTTAGATGAGCACAAACTTTGAAAGAAAGTTCTACCAGTTCATTGATCTCAATCTTGACTTTAAAAGTCCATTCAATTTGATATAGTGTCAAAAATCTAATTTTGCTACCTCAGCTCTCAGCGTCTCACTGATCTACATAAATAAATCATAGTTTACCACAAGGGTGATGCATTAAAAAATGCATAAAACTGTATATTGAATCCAAATATACCCCCATCCATGCAGAAAAGTAGAAAGAAGACACTTATCGATGTTATACTAACAAAAATTAGTAAAGATGAATGCACAAGTGTAAGGGAACAACGTTGCGTTGCCATTTATCCCACAACATGTGCATCAAACTTAGAAAAACCAATCGTCCATGGCTAAATCAAGGTTGGGAAAACTTTAGACTTGGAACTTGAAGAAAATCTTCTTACCCATCAAAAAGAGCAGTTTATCAGGAAGAAAAATCAGTCATTGCCACCATCAATATTGCCACAAACTTATGAGAATCAGAGAATAGTAACTACAAGCTCCTGCCAATAAACATTTAATACCATGAATCTTATGGCAATAAAGTTATACCAGGCTATCATAGAGACGCATACCCACACAATAAGTATTAACTTGTAAAAGACTGGAAAAACCAATGTTAAGGGTTGTGAACAAAAATTAGTGGAGGCAAGTATCTTGAGCTGCCGTTAGTCCACAACAAGTACATCCACCAAGGAAAAACCGATCATCCATGGCACAAATAGGGTTGGAAAAACTTTAGATACATAATGGATCTTGAAGAAAAATTGCTTATTGAACAAAAGACCAGTGTAGCAGGATGAAAACACAGTCATGGCCACCATAATACTGTCACAAACTTATAACAGTCAGAGAATCAGTAATTTGAGTCCCCTCTCAATCAAAATATTTATGACAATAAAATTGTATAGGGGAGCCATAGAGCCATGTACCCACAATATCTACTAACTTTAAAGAACAAGAAAATCAATGCATGTGCCATGGAAACAGAAGGAAGAGGGATGCAATACACACCTGTACAGACAGAGGGAGTTGGCAAGTTTGTTGTCTGCAAGGCACATTTTTTCTTAATGTGGCATAAGACTTTGTAAATACGGCAGGTGCAACTGGTTTTTGCAACAAATATTAAACTTACAAATCAAATACAAATAATTATATTATTTCAAAATGAGACACAACATTGAATAAGAAAGAGGCGGCTAGTCAAGAAATCAACAATACGCATTTAAGATCATTTGTGGCCCAACCTACACCATACAATCAACAATAAAATTATGAGAAATGAATAGGAAACATTCATGGCCAGACAAATTCACAAAAATTAAAAATAAATATAGAAACTGCATATTGGTGTCAATCGATAGTGCAGAATGTAAGACCCGCAAAATCCAAAAAGACAAAATATATCTGGAAAAAGCATAGCAGCATAATTCGAGTATGAATAAGGATACGAATACGATTCAATACGAAAAAATACGTAATGAAAAATCCAATACAAATAAAATATGGAAGTAGACTTCTTATATTATTATATAATATTTTTAATTAAATATACAATGATATATATAACATTTATATATACTTAATATATACAATATTTTTAATGAAATATTGAATATCAACCATTAAATTTTAAACTTAATTTTTTTTAAACATATTTTTTAAAGCCAAATTTACTCTTTAAAAACACAAAAAGATAATGCCTATATAGTATATAGTTATCAATTATTTTAAAAATAAAGTAAATAATATTTACCATTATTCACATTTGAATTAATTAGTTAATGTTTAAATTGTGTTAGGGTTAACTTTGACTCCGGAATGACCCAAGATGTAAGTGGTTTTAGGCACATGGTTTTGGTTACCAATAAATTTAGTGTTGCTATTATTATTGCATATTTAACATATTTTTATTCCTATTAAATTGAATTACTAAGTATGAAATTGAAAGTTATTTATTTTATAGTGTTTTAATAATTAAAATTTGGTTTTTTTAAATTAATTTTCAAAATTAACAGGTATTCATATTACACATACATCAAATATTTCCTTACACAAAAAGCCAATATAACCAAATTATGCTACTATGGGAAAAAGTACAAGAAAAATAGAAAAATAATAATTGTTAGAATAGAATAAAAAAAATTAAAGCAAAGAGACCTTTGAATGAAAAAGATAGGCAAACCAAGGAATCTTGGCTACAATCTGAACACACTTAAAATCAAAAAATCAATTCTCATTGAAATCAAAATATACCCATGCATACATGCGTGTAAAAAGCACACATGACTAGTCATCATGCACCCAAATGCCCTTGCGCTCATGACGGCGTGAGGTATAATGCCTGAATGTGTACAAGACCCTTGCGGGCATGAGGTATAATGCCTGAATGTGTACAAAAATGCACATGTAGCCCATGTGGTATAATATCTAGGCTCTTAATACAAATCTATGGCAATTAGCATGTCTGTACTAGTCAGCAAGGTAATCCTGTTGCTTGCTGTGATGTTGTGATCTGACCAGTGATGCTGCTCCTTGTGCAATCAAGCAACAAAATGCTACCATGTGTATATTTTTCTAAAGCATCTACTTGATTTCATATATGAAACACTAAATTTGCTACATATGCGAGAACATCTACAGTAACAATCTTTCCATACCTGTGAGTTAATCAAAATATACCATTGGAAGCTAATTACAATATATATTAAGTGTTATGTACTCAATTTAAAGTACATGCAACGATGGCATGTAAACATGCTTCACAACTCTCACAGTCCAGCATTATCTACTCGTTTTTACAAACCCATGAAACTTGTCAAAGGCTCAGACATGGATTATTTTCATTAGTGCAGTGTCTATAACTTAAAAGTTAAAACATAAACCCTGATTTTTTCATTGGAAACAGGTACTAAACCGATGTACCTGTATAACTTATTAGCTTTGCTGAAATGATAACAATATAAAGAAGATACAGTACATATAATAACAGTAAGGATGCTGAAATGATTACAATATAAAGATGATACAGTACATATAATAACAGTAGCATCATTAATTGTCAGCCATCATATTACTGGTGTCATTATGAATTCATGCATAATATAAATTTTGAAAACATCCACTGAGGCTGAGGCAAGCCTACAAAAATACAAAGTAAGAAACCAACAGCATGTGGATCGAGGTTTACAGGATAGGCATGCAGGATAGGCATGCATAGTACAGAGGTATGTTGGAAAATAATACTTAAACTTATGTAGATATACCAATTAAAAAATTTATACCTGCTGATAATTTGCCCCGTTTTTCCTTCCATGACATGTCTGCATTTGTAAGATGAGCAAATTGCAACCTCTCCTTGCTTGTGGTCTGCCTGACAGATTCCTGTAGACCCCAATATATATGAATGCCATTTTTTTATCAAAAACTGCAACCGCTTTGTGTAGATTTCAGTAACTTATCAACTTTGCTGAAATGGTAACAATATAAAGATGATTTGCCAGTGATCGTATTAATGGCGGCCTTAGTAAATTCATGCAAAGTATAAATTTAGAAAGAAAAAAAAGCATGAGGCAAGCCTACAACAATGCAGGGGAATAAACTAACAGTACATGGATGTATGAACTGCACGATAGGTGTGCACAGTACAGATGTATGTGGAAATATAAAACTTAACTTATATGTACATATACTATGTACTAGAAAAAAGTATAGCTTTAACAAAGAAAATGTAGCAGTTCAAGTTGCAGTGTGCTGCTAGATAAATGAAAACCGCAGAAACTAAATACATAAATAAAAATAACAACCCAATTGAAGTGGACAAATTTAGGAGTTATTCTGTGTCCATTCTTGAAATGATTTAACCGTATTTGCTTCCTACTAGCCCTTTACTCATTTTGCATGAAAGCCATCTGCTTTGGAAGATAAGTATACAGGTTTTGAAACTTACTCCAACTAAAAATTGTGTTTGGAACTTGTAGACCTTTCCTAGCATCTGCATCACAGATTGGTTTCTCTTTTCCATACTCTATGAATGATGCAGATTGCTCAAGTGAATTGGACACAATGCAGAAGCCTGCCGATGACTATGGTAAGTCATCATCTTGAACATGGTAGGGTCCTGTATCTCAGTAGAACGCCATTGTGAAGCCCTGCGTTTTTCCCGCTTTGTTGATTAAAAAAAGGAAACCTAACAATCTTGCCATCCTTAACAACCAACCCCTCAATCTTGCACCGAGAAATTCTCAACAACCACAATAAATGGAGTGCTAAGCAGCACAGGATAAGAGTTGTTATCTTATTCTCGGGATTTGGAATGTCGATAAAACTCGAACCGGAACGACATCAATATGAATGTCCTCAATCAGACCTGCTGGACTTGCATTGTCCAGGTCGATGTTGGAGGAAGAAATAGGAGCCTAGTAATAGGCCGTGTGGATTTTAAACCCAGTGCCTCCATTGTATGAAAAGACACGATATTACAAGGATCGGTAACATCTCCCACTACCCTACCTGCTACCATGGCGTCCAACATTCTTCTTGACCTAACCCTAACCCTAAATCCCTTACACTGACCCTTAACCTGGACATGAGAAGCAAAGTCATGCTTCAGGCCTACCTTTAAATCAATGAGGAATACCAAATGGCAAGGGAATGGAGATGGGTGGGTTTGAATCCAAAACCTTCACCGGACATGAAGTCATTGGAGGCTTAGTGTATTTCAAAACTCCCTAGTTATTTACAGGACTACTCTACTGCTATAATAGAACTACAGAGAAGAAAAGAAACCGAAAACCAACTCTTCTATTGTTTCTGCCTGTACTACCCCACCCTTCTTTGGTCTACTACTATGTGAAAAGAAAGTAAAAGCTCATTAGTTCAAGCCACCTTGATTCTGCGCAAGACTGCTTTGACAAGCATTCTGAAATAGAGGACACTGACCATGTTTGAAGCGATGGCTGCTGCTATTGAGAGACATACTCGATGTTATGAGACCAGATTCTTGAATCATATAAATAATAATAACAATGAGGGTGGCTGGCTGGCTCGACAAGTTTATCTGAAGGTGGCATGGTTAACAATATTTGGACAGGTTTATCTGAAGGTTGGCATAGTTAACAATATTTGTTGGGAGGTTGGTAAAGTTCGTTAAGTTAAAATACAAAATTAATATTTAAAAATAAATAAATTTTAAAGAGTTTTACATTTCTAATTTTTTATTTTGAAATATAACAAATTTCATTTCCTTAATCATAAAAGCTTTTTTAAATATTAACATTAAAACTCAAATTATGAAAATATAATATTAATTACAAAATAAAATTTAATACATTTTTTAAATATAATTAATTCGTAAAAGTTAAAACTTATCTAAATATTAACATTAAAAACTAAATTATGAAAATATAATTAATTACAAAATAAAATTTAATAATTTTTTTAATATAATTAATTCGTAAAAACTTATCTAAATATTAACATTAAAAATCAAATTATGAAAATATAATATCAATTACAAAACAAGTGAAATAGCAGCAAGGCTGCTTATACCTGCCTCTTAGAAATATTTATTGTAATATTGTATATAGTTTAAAGCTAAAAGTTGAAAAAATTATGAAACATTCAAACTCGCAACAATGTATTACTTGTTGCTATGGTACTAATATTTCTATGTGAGATTACTTGTTGTTTATAGGTTGTTGCATTACTTGTTACATCTTGTAACTGTGTTGTTTATATTTCTATGTGTATATCAATTAATTAGTTATCAAACCAAGCTTAAAGAAAACATATAGTGACAACGCTTTTTTATATTATTTTCTTTATAATTGTTTATTTCGAATTTTTAACGACTGCCATATAATCAATCTTCCTCTAGTCAAAAACATCTATGAACCTTATCCATAAAATACTCGGTAATCCACCCCAAATCTCAAATAAAAACATCTATAAACATAATTAAAACTTAATTAAAATATAAATTGAAAAAATATATATACAAAAACAATAAATAGTTTACTTTTAAAGCTGTTTCTTACCCAATGTATATATCGTCATAAATAATATGATTCACCATTATAAAAACAAAAACTGAACTAAGACCAAGTTAACATTCATATTCAATGGACTACAAACTTATTCCCTTTAGATAAGGTTGAGGTGCCTTTTCTCAAATATGCGATATTAGAATATTGCAGGCAGAAAGCAAAGAATTGTTGATTAAAGGTTCAAAATTATTGAATTTATTATAATTCTATTACAAAAAGCAGATAGGTTAAAATAAATTTGTTACAAAAAATCGACAGTTTAATAGTATAATTAATTGAAGCATGATTTATTAATAAATAAAATTATATTCGAAAATGTAGATTTTTATAATAATAAAATATTTTTTAAATGAAGGATAAAATGTTAACTGAAACTTTTGAAAAAACCAACACATTTTATATCGAAGAAAATTAAGCATAAATAAAAATTTACTTAATTTAAGGATTTTAATTTTCGTTTTGTTTACAAAGTTTCACTGATAATGTACTCAAGCTCAAGCAAGGTAAAGACAGTTTCATAATTTTTTTCTTTGAAGTTATGAAGTTAGCCGTAAGCAAATTTAGAATTTTCACACCACGACACCAAAGAATAATGGAACTTGTGACCAAATCCAAATGAACCCATAACCAAGAACACTGAAGTGACCAATATTATATTATTTTCAATAAACCAGAAAATTTTAAGGATTCCCCCATGCCCACGGTTTAATCATAGTTATTCTATTTAATTTATTTATTTGTCGGGTTCTGGAAAAGCTTGTATTCTTCTTTGAACAAATATTCCGGCCAGGAAAAGCTTCCGGAAATCTGCGAAACGGTCTGTAAAGCAAAAGAGGTGCTGGGAAATTTCTTGATGTCGACATGTAGTTGAAAGTCGTTTAGTCTGTTACGTTTGACGGAGAAGAATTGAAAGATCATATATTTTAACTGCTCAACGGCCTGCTATGGAATGCTGGGAAAGTTGTTGTTTCCGAGCTGTAAATGTAAGATTGTTGTGAAAAGATCCATTTGGAATCTTAGCATGAACGTTAATTTTAGTTGTGAATGAAAAGCATGGAAATACCTGCTTGTGTTTTGACAAAAATTGATTGTTTGGTGAATAATCTCAGAAAGACTGGAATTGTTGTCTAAATAATATTTCAAATAATGGTATACACTTTGATGATGCCAATGGCAGCTCGGTGACCAAAAGCTTTTAGGTATAAGATGGAATTCTTAATACGTTTCAGTAGAAACTCTTAATACTCCGTAAACAAGAATGGGATATCTTCTAACATATATTGTGACTAGTTATTGTCAAATACAGTAAATAATCTTTATCAATGATAATAAAGCGCTTGCTTCTTGATGCCGCTGCTGATAAAATAGACCGGTATTTTCCTTTTTCTATACCGTAAATGCTGCGAATTTTACAATTCGATCGGTTTCTCTTTTTCTATACCGTAAATGCTGCAAATTTTACAATTCGATCGGTTTCTTAGATGTGATATTTTCTATACTAGATCATTTTGCTGAATGTTCTCACACGTTACTTTCATTTGATCAGTAAATAACCGGTTATGTATATTGTTCTCCACAGACTTGTTTCCATATATTTGAGATTATCACAGATAGTGTGTTCATCTCGGAAGAGGGTGCTAAAATCTCGTAGAAGGATCTCCATACGCCTCAAGTCGGTTTGCAGAATCTGACGGTTATCCTCCTCCTCCTTAATAACATCTTTCAACAGTTCCGTGAGAGTGTCGACCGCAATGCTGATTATGGCGTTGCCTGAAAAATCAATATGCTGAAACAAGTCACTTTGAAAGCCGTGATAGAGCTGATCAAATAATGCATTCCATTCCCTTATTTCTTTTGAAAGTCTCCCGGGTTTGCACACCACACAGCCAAGACAGCTTTGGCGTGGTCTCGAGCGATCGAAAAGGCGGTTTGCCTCTATAAGCGAATTTTGTAGCAATTGCAACCAAATCTTTACTATCTCCGGGGGACCTTTCTGTTGATATCGGAAGAAGATGTCAGTATATAGCAGAAGGGCCTCCATACCTCTCAAGTCCCTGTGTAGAATCTGACCGTCATCCTGCATTGCACAACAGCTGGTAACTGGATATAATTTTTATTTTTTTAATTTCATTATTATGATGTCATGTTGCCACATGTCAACTCAAATCCAGATACCAAATCCCAAAGCTGACATCATCTTCTATCCACCAATCAGCTGTTTACAAAAATTGTTTTTTAACAAAATTAAAAAAAAAATTTTACCAACCCCTAAGTCATACTTTGCAAAACAGGTTGTAATTCTTTATAGCTGCATCAAAACACACCAACTAATACCAAAGTCAAAGGAGTTTGACTTGTGATCGATTACAATATACCTGCTGAGGCAGGTATAATAAAATTTAATACATTTTTAAAATATAAAAAAATCCTAAAAACTTATCTAAATATTAACATTAAAAATCAAATTATGAAAATATAATATTAATTACAAAATAAAATTTAATACATTTTAAACAATGGTGTGTCTTTGATTGGTGAGGCCAAGGGGTTTAACAGGCCATATTAACAATCAAAATCAATTTATGAAAGATTTATCTAAATATTAACATTTAAAAACAAACTATGAAAATATAATAATAATTATGTCAAAGGATATTTAGTGCTTGCTAATTTTCAAAGTTGGGTTGACTTTTGCAAATATTTTTCCAAGCATAAAGTGAGTTATGGTCTTGCATTTTCGTTTATTTTATTTATTTATTTGTCATGTGATTGGGTGTTCATGGTTAGCAGCACAAGAGGGTGTGTCGACCTCTATGGCGATGTGGTATGGTTTGTGTATGCGATAGCCATTTATTCTAAGAGGAAAATATACGTGGGTCAAGATTGCCATGTGGAGGGGCCATTAACTCGATTTTAAATTCATGAGTACCATTATTTAATGTGCTTTTAGAGGATATAGTTAATTGCTTGGGACGGTTTTATGTTTGGGTTGTTGTGGATGTTTCGTGTTCTTTCATCCACGATTTTGGAGATTCGCCCTATGGTTTTTCGTCTGTGGGTTTGTGATTGTTGAGGGTTAATTGCTTCGGATAGTTTTATGTGTTTCTTGAGGGTGGAGTGGTCGATTAATAACTAGCTCAGATAGTTTGGTTTGGTCGATAACTCATGGATTGCTTGGGTTTGTTATGGTTATCTAGTTCTTGAACTCGGGTCTGCGATTTTGGAGCTTGATTAGTGGGTTTATGGTTCTTTAACTCTAGTTCGAGTCTATGGTTGTCTATTGATACTGGGAGTTGTAATTGGGGCCAGCTTTTGGTGTGGGTGCAAGTTAGGCCGGTGCTCAAAAGGTTAGGGCTCAAGCTTGGGTTTGTTAAGTTTTTGTTTATTGTGGTTCCTGAAGCGAGGTTTCTTTGGTTATGTAGGTGTTAGCCCATGTGCTAAATTTTGAGTATTTTTATGGATACACCCATACGGATCCCTATACCGAAGGATAAGCTAGTAAGAAGATGAGGGGTAGGGTCAAAAACTTTTCATGTCTTATGACCTAGAGGTATGCAAAAAGGGGAAGGAGACTTTTATATATATTTCCTTGTAAATGGATGATAAAATGGTTTGAATGGGATAAAAGTATATGTTTGTTTGTTATGGGATAAGTTATGTTTTACTATGTGGATAAGCATTTAGATATTATCTAAGATTTTGGATTTGGTAAACAAGAGTTTTAGTGGCGTGAAATAACACTTTGTGCTTCCCTATCGTGCGACTTTTGTTTCACCAACCCATGTTATCATTACAAGGTATCGATCTCACTCTAGAACTGTTGCCTTATTATTCCCTGCAAGTAGGGAATTATGTAATCAACATGGTTTTGGCAACCGTGAAAATACTTTTCCAGTTTTTTATGTTAAGGTTTTTTCTACATTATTTAAGGTTTAAGTGGCCAACCTCTTATTGTCCGAAACATCTTTTCAGTTTTGTATTATGAAAACTCTCTGACATTGTTCACCTTGAAAACGTGTCACTCCATATCTTACTGAGGTTGCCACCTGCTCGCCCTGATAGATTTGACTAAGGTCGCCACCTGCTCGTCCGAAATGTCTAAATTCGCCACCTACTCGCCCTTGCATGTGGTCACCATCTCCATCTGTCTATGCCATGCGAAGCACATTCTAAAGCCTAAAGCCTATTTCATGTGGACAAGTCGTGGTATTTAGCTGCAAAACAAGAACGTGAAAGGAAAACACATCCTCTGAAACCTATCATGGATTCAATTCCATATTTGAAATGACAGTTTTCTGTTTTTTCACAATTGAAATGATCCAAATTTGGATGATTTAGCCTCTCCAAATTTGAGCTCATAAGTGATAGATTTTAGGTATACAATGTCCGGTTTCATTAGGCCCAACAATACTTTAGAAGGCATCCTAGATGTTCTACACATACTTATTTGAAGGGCCGAAGAATTTATGCTGAAGAATTTCTTAGTAGTTTTTAGTAGTTTTCTTGATTTGGATTCCCTGACAATTCTTCTTGCATCAATTCCAAAATCGGAGTTGATTTCCCTGAGAGTAACATACACCATATGTTTTGGATGGATTTTACCACATGCACCGAGCTCGTGTGATCAGAAATTGAAGACCTATGTTAAAGCTTCTATGAAAATCTGTGTTGTTTTTTAGGGTTCCGCTCCGTAAGCTAGTTTTATAAATCTTCTTGTCGAGTTGGATAAAAAATTATCTTAGGCTTAATCTTCTCATTGTCAGCTTAGGTTAAATTTGGCTACAATTAAGTGGTATTTAAAACCATAATTATCACTATATTGCTTTCAATAATTGTTAAATATTGAGCTGCCTCCGGTTAGGAGAGTCTTTCTCTCTTGTGTTCACCAATTGTGGTCCTAGTTCATAGATTAGCGCATCATCTTTTATTGTTGCTCTACTTTCAAAGAGATATAGAATTATTATTGAGTTTTATATCAACCAAGTGAAACACAAATGATATTTTTTGCGCTTCTCTATCCTTGAGCCGAGGTAATTACCAATCCTGAATGAATCAATTAATGTTTTAGTTCTATTTATTAAATCAGTAGTATTTTGGTTTTATTTTTCTTTTCACCATGATAGTTAGTTCTACATATCATAAAAAGTGGGAACATGAGTAGCAGCAAGATAAATACTAACCTAATTGGGATCTACGGGGTGCTTTGTTTGTCTATTATTGCTTGGTTCTTCGTTCTCCTGTGGTGGATTAATCCCATAAATATATAGAGATGTAAATACATATGTGGTTGTTTATTCCATGTAATTCTTACACAAGCATTCTACTTAGTTCAGAAACAACCCCCGCATTACTCACTTAGTTCGGCAAATGTTGTGGCGCTAAAGCAACCAAATAACTTCGTTTTATGTAAGCAGTATGTAGGACTTTATGTGATGTAGTAAATGTAGTAACTTTGATGGAGAAGTAATCATATTTGGAGATTAATCAATTAAGTTTAATACCAGATTACATTCCCAATGCCTTATTAGAGCAAGCGCTTTATCCCCTTTTCTTTTGACTTATTGAAAGAGAGCTGGGCAGCACCTGATTAATCCTTACCTGGGCCTTTGATCCTGCCACTTAATAGAGAATATGTGTCTAAGCCACTAGGGGGGGCATTGAACACTTTCAATGTGCTTGCTTGGGTAGCTCGATTTAAAAGGATAAAATAGAGAACAAAGCATTGTATTTTCAACATTTCCATCATATGAATTTAATTCATTTTTAAACAATGCATGCTAATAGATAGTTGGCTAAGTAACTAGTAGCTAAAAATAGCTAGAATAAATAAGAGGATATAAATTCCTGTAAAACAATATGATTGTGACACTATCCAAGAAACAACCTTTTCATACTATTAGCTACAATTAAGCAAGTTGTCTCTTCTTTAGTTGTACTAGCCGAAAAATGACGTTTTTGTTTATTCGTGTGAGGAGACAAGTGAGTCATGTTACAATGGGGTTCGTTTTGGGCGTGGTTTTGAGGAGACAAGTGAGTCTTGTTACAATGGAGTTCATTTCGGGTGTGGTTTTAGGATTTATTTTGGAGTTTCATTGGTGATTTCCTTTTCATAACTAATTAAATGCTCGAAATTATCAGGAAGATTCTTTATCTCTTTCCTTCAAATTTGTATGAAAAAAATTGTGTTTCTTTACAATATATTAAGATTGGAATATTAGGGTTAATTCCACTTACAACATTGGAGTGAATTTTATTCTATGCTAGGGTAAATTTCATTTAGTTTATATTCATCTAAAAACTAATAATTTCTTAATATGAACACCACATTAGTTTGATTTGGTGTAACTAAACAGAGAGATGGTACGTCATCTTAGGATTTGAAATATCTTTCGGGACGGTACCACATCATCTTACGATTTTAAATATCTTTCAGAAAGGTGATGGAAACCAATAGTTGCACCAGTATGACAAAAATCTCTTGGAAGATACATCAGTTGCTTTATATTCCATTGCCACTGCTGTAGTGAACATTTCTTTTTCTGAGAGTAATACAACAAATTATTGATATTTAAATCCCAAACCACTTCTACAGTGTCAGTTCAACAGGTACCATAAGAACAATGCCAGACAAGAACTAGACACTCTAGGGTTCGGATGCTACATTTTCAGTTCAATGGCCATATTCAATTTAACTTGAATGAGTTATCAAATCGAAAAGTTTAGAAATGGTGCTTGCTCACCAAATCTTAACCCCATTTCTTCATCAAATTTAGTTCCTTAGAGTTCACTCTTTTTAACCCATGAGATCTCAGGCGAGAATTTGAGTGTAATTTTCCTCAAAATATTGTTTAAATGTGTACTAGCTAACCCCATAGGATTTCATCTTGTTGAGTGGAATTCTAATTTTGCGGGGATCATAATTCCTAGTCGTAGTCCTATATAGGGGATGATACAAAGTATAGTGAGTACGAATGTATTTAGTGGCATCACAAGGGGATGATACAAAGTATAGAAAGTATACATGTAATTAGTGGGATCATGACATCATTTCTTACAACTTATTTCCTTTTTCTTACAAGTGATAATTGTACTACATCTCAATGTTAAAATGGATCGACAAACTATACACTATCCACTGAAACTGGAATTGTCGTGATGGAAGATGATTAGGGTTTTGCTTTGTTCAAGGGAGGCACTTAATTTCATAAACATCGTAAAGGTAGAGATGCATTAATAACTTACATAATTTCCTTGGAATTAATAACTTACATAGGGAGCTCAGAAAGATGATTCACTAGTGGCAATATCTATATATAGCATCCCTGGTAACCTCAGTTATTTTATTGAAAATGTTTTTTTGAACTTATTTTCTATAGTTTTGTATTTTAAAATCAATTTTGTAGTGCTTTGCTTGTATAATTATAGTTATATAAAAAAATATAATTTCTTTTAAATGTATTTTGACAAGTAATAAAACTATTTGCTTTCTTATTACAATTAGTTTTAGAAACATAATTAATTAGTTTTTTAACCTCCTTCCTCCATAACGTACTGCTGTAACTTTTGAAGGAGATCCCTTGGCAAAATTTGGCATCGACCATCATTCAATAGGCCACGACATATAAACACTACATGTCTCTTTTTGTCATATTTTGGATATATCCCACAAATATAAAACCACGACATCCAGCTGCCAGCAAAGGATATGTTAACATGTGTCTTGCGGGAATGGTTTTCTTTGATATGTCCTAAACAAATTTAATCCTTAGAATGCGCTCTCTTTATCATTCCCTAATGATCCTCGAAGGTTCTTTCCCAATCATGCATCTGGTGTGAATCCTGTGCATCTTACCTATTTCAGGTTTTGTAGTCCAGTGATAGCTTTGACTTTGATGCACAGGTTGCAAATTGATACAGTTTTAGATGGATATTATTCATGCAATTGACAAGACAATCTGTCTCTTGGGAACCTTTGTGACCGAAATTGAAGAACTGGGATCCGGGAAGGTGGTGGAGTTTTGCGGTGGCCTATTTTCAATTACTCTTTTTTCAATCATTTTTGTGAATGTGTTGTGCTAATAAAGGATGTGGTGTGATAATAATGGCCTAATCTTGAGTGTCCTGGCATGCATGCCACCAGGTTGGAGAAAGAATATGGTCTTTACTTTGACCTCAACTATCTTGAATACCTTGTAATCGCAAGGAAATTTGATGAGGCTGAGAGCTACTTGTTGTCCTACACGAGCTTCTAATTCATAGCAACTCTCTTCGGTACATTACATTAAAACAAATCCATTACAAAGATATATGCTTTGAATTATCCATTACCTATTTTTGAAGTTGTCTTCAACAACAGAAATGTACAATAAAATGAAAATCACTGCCAACATTTTATCTCTAGTGTTTAGAATTATAGCTCATTCTAATGGAAAGGGGGTATTTTCATTAAATTGTTTTACTATGTTGAAGTAACTTATGATGTATGCTTTTTATATCAAATTTATTATACATGATTTCATCTTTTGTCGAGACACTTGTTTCTAAAGTTGACACCCATAATCAAATCGCATTAGTAGGGCTTATTTTCTTCTGTGTTTGTTATTCACAATTGTTGTGTTCATGGCCAACTTGCATACTGAGACGTTCGAGCAATGACCATTTCAATTTGCAATGAGATTTTTTAATCTAAGCAAATTTTATACAAAATTGTGCTTCTACCAAATAAACAAGTAGATAAAAAAAAGGGCTTTGAAGGATTCTGCATAGTTGCTCCCATGACAAGGTGAGGAATCCCATCCAACCCTAAGGTCTGGATTAATTTATAACACATTTATAAATTCAATTGCAAGATTAATTCAATTTACAATGGCAATCCAATTTACAAACTTAATGGTAGGGAATATGTAGCTTTGCTACTCATCCACCTTGTTAATTTTGCAGTGGTTTGGATTTCTCTTGGGATTTTGGTTACACAGGATGGACCTCGTTATTCTAGCCTCAGTTAGAAGATGAGGCATTTTTGTAAGCCCAAATTTTAACCTCATTTATTCCCAGCTTGGGACTTATATTCTGCGATGGGATGAAATATCCATCAGGAAAATCAACTTCTTATTTGGGTTTGATCCAAAAATATTTTTGCAATGTGTAAGCCATGTCACATTTATAAAATACTTCTTTCTTTCTTCCATCATGCCATTCAAATAACTTTATTCAAGTAACTTACATGTTATGATTGCTTTAGAGTGACTTGGTGAGATAATATAATGCAAAGAATGCACTGATAACATTTATTTTATGTTACTAAAGAGTATGTTTGGGGTTCTAGGTTTGTAAAAAAAATGTGAATTAAGGCCATAGAACAAACACATTCACAAAATATCCTAATAATATCAGGGATAAGATAAGTCTACGTATGATTTAAAAAATTAAATGTGTTGACCCAAAATGTGTGAGTTGGTTATCTATCAAATCCCAGCACATCATATTACGTGTCATATTACCAGCCCTACCGAAATGCCACTATGATCTCCTACATAGTCCCTTGATAAGAATTTTAGAGGTAAGAAAATTTGCTTGAATTCCAGTTTCTTTCTTATGTGAATACAACGCAAGGGACTTATGAAAGAGCTTCTCATTAATGAGGACATTCAACACACAATTTAAAGACTTGAAAGTGGGTTTTTAATCATAGTATTATTTGGCAGATAGTCATATGTGAGGAGCAATGTATATTTCTAGGGATATAACATGACATGATTGTATTTGCAGGGCATCCAACTTGAGTCTATCACCGCGGGTGTGCTTTTTAACTATGTCTTGTTTGTGGAGAAGAAATTGCGTTTTGTTGGGGTGGCGAGACATGTAGTGGAGTTATCAACGGTGTTTCCAGAGGCGTCTAATTTTGGCTCATCACAACCATCCTTGGCCCACATGGATGGCTCTTCCATCGCCTTGGGATCTCTAGTGGGCAGTAAACTTCATACTTGTGGAATTGTTGTGAGTGACTAGGGGTCTAGTGTTGGGGTCTTACGCTGCCAAACTTTGAAGAATTTTGAGTTGTTTATATTCAAAGAAAAATTCCTTTCCTCGAGGGATTATTTGTTGCACCTATGCCATCATCTAGATGAATTATGATCTCTTGGACTGAAAAACATGTAGCCTACACATAATCAATTACAAATTGTTATATCTTATGATATCCATCATCCCAACAGGTAAAATAATATCCAAGCATGAAAAATGATATCCAAGCAAGAAAAATGATTTGTTAACTTGTCATAGATTCTTAGTAATGAATATGAATTAAAGAAAATAGGTTAAATGGTTGTTTAGTCATTGGCAATGCATGTTTCTATTCCTTTCCAAGGAGAAACTATAGCAGATGGATCCCATATCAGGTAGGTTGGACGCAATTTTTATTGGGATCTAAAGGAGAGATGGAGGATGTTTGCACTCTAAGTCCACACTCACACAATTTGGATCATGCACTTAGTCCAACAGATTCTTTGGGTTCAGTTCTTTGCTGTCCACCAAATAGTTTGCAACAACAAATCCATGCATGCATTTTCTTTCTACTTCATGATATCTTTTAATTGTATAAATATATGTTGCTAACGTATATTATCAGTGCATCTATAGAGGTAATGGTGACATTTATAGATGTAATGGAATAAACAAAACATAGATTACATATTTAAAGGAGGTTTTGAATCATCGCGTTGATACTATGTTTAATGGGAATGAAATGTGATTAGAAGAAAATACCTCTACTTAACATGTCATATACGGTTTGGAAACTATTAAAAGTGCACTTTATAGTGTTAGTTATATCCTGGAATTTCGTTATTATTTAAGTATTTTTTTTCAATTGTTATTGGACATTTTTGTGATTATTGAGGTATTTGGTAGCTGCCTCACTGAAACAGTTATATGAAACACAACAAACCTCACACACACACACACACTATATGTTTACACATGGTTGAATCTTGACATCCTACCCTCCACTTCAAGAAAAATCTATGACATCATAGTCAAATCCACTCCTAGCTATGCAATCATGAATAAACTTTGCCTTCTTGAAGAGCCAATGACCCACCATATCCACATGCCTTAAGTACAAATGGAAATGTGAAATTATTTGGCTCTATTCCTAACTCTTGCATTTGAGAATAAATCTCAAGCATATCCTTATTTCCCACGATCTCATTCTTAGCGTACTCTCTAATTATAGTGTTCCATAAAAAATACTGGGAGCATATATTATGTCAAAAACTAGGTGGGCATTAGATAGACTGCCACACATGGCATATGTGATTACATTGGCATGCAATTGTTGCATACATTTTATGTTTCTACACTCCTGCAATAAACAAGCACAAGCATTGGGATTGATAGAATCACCCTTGGCAATTGTAGGAGCATTTACAAATATATCGATATGAATATACCTCTTGTTTTTTAATTTATGATGATGAAAATGAAAAAACAAATATAGTCTCATAGAATCCATGGAGGGCTTGAACAAGCATTGCAATGGTAAAGGCTAAATCCATTATAGACGTCAATTTTCCTAACATAAATTTTAAACATCTTTGATCTATGTTTGTTTTAGCAACCAAACAACAATCATAAATTCCAACAATGAAGCAATGATGTTATGAGAAGTACTTCATAAACAAGATCGACTATGGTTGTCTTCATTCAATAACTATATATTTATAAACAAATGTTGTTTCACATGAGTATTATCAATCCAAAATAAGGAATACACAAAATTTAGTGCACTATCTAAGAAAACAGCCTTTGAAAGTTGTATTTTTCTGTAATTTGAAGGGTTGGTTTGAATCTGTGTGAAAGAGCATATTTTATTACAACCCTCCAAAGGTAAGGATTCAAAGTTCAAACAAAGTGGATCACCATGTTTAGTTGGATCTCTTTGTTTGTTGCATTTCGTATGATGAAGTAAAAATTAACAACACAACGTGTAATTTGAAGTGTTGGTTTTAATATATGTGAAATATCATATTTTCTTACAACCCTCCAAAGTTAAGGTTCAAAGTTCAAACCAAGTCCATCATCATGTTTATTTGGATCTCGTTTTTTTGTCACATTTTGTGTGATTAGTAACAAAGCAACAATATACCTTCTTGGGATAATGACAATAATTAAGATGGGTATCATATTCACTTAGAGATCATAACTTTACAAATCAGTTTAGAGATCATCAACCTTACATATATGTGGGGATTTAGATAGATATAAGTGTGTATTAAATAGTTTAGGAAAATATTCTTTCCCATGGAGTATATTTTATATAGCATAAAATAAAATGTAAAAGGTGTATAATAAATGTGATAAGAATAAGTGAAGTATATTTAGCATAAAATATTTCACCAAAATTTGTAAATTTGGGAAAGAGTTTGAAAACCTATGAGTTGTATAAATAATTTAATTATATTTTTCTATATAACAATTCAATTAATGAAATGGTGTGGTAAGGTTTCTTTATTCTATATTGTAACATGGGCATCACCATACCAACATGTTTTTGGAGCAACTTGGATTTCTCATAATCTTCACATCCTTTTATGTAGATGTTAGAGGCTTCCTTTACACATGTGTTGACGATAAATTAGGATGTTGACATTTTAGGCTTAAATCTCCTCTTGTAAAACTCCAAATTAGTAAGTCTACAAAACAAAAAATTAGTGATATGAAGGAAAATAATGCTTTACAAAACAACAAAGATAATGATAGAAAGGTGGAGTAACTTAGAAAATATAGAGTCATGGTTGATAAAGAAGAGGTTGGTTGTAAATGAAATGTTTATATTCAAATTTCTATAATATGGAAATGTTTTACTTAGAGGTATACTATAGCTTTTATTTTTACATTTAAAGTTCTAGATTTGTCATAATTCATGTGTCTCTAAAAGCCCATTTTTACTTAGTCCTCTATTTAAGGGTTCTACCTCAATGAAAGAACACCTGCCTTACAGGAAAGAGGTTAGTGGCTCGATTCCTCCCTGCCCTATATACATTAATGAATGACTAATCAAATGACCGATTAACAACAATCAATGACTAAATAAATGAGTAAATGTACTACCAAACAACTATAATTAATGACCAAATAGAGACAATTAATGACCAAATAACGATAATTAATGACCAAATAAACAACCAAAAAGTGACAATTAATGACCAAATAAATGACTAAATATATGATCGACTCATGAAGCAATTCAAGAAATTTATGACCAATTTGGTTGGGTGGTAAGTGACTGCTAATTTATGACCAGTGGTCACATTACCAAATGTAGTCATTTATCACCCATTTGTCTTGATTTTTTTAGTTACTTATCACTCATTTTGTACTAGTGTTCTCCCTCGCTGGTCCTCTAAGGATACATAACTGATGTCATCTGAACATATATCCCTCTTGGATGAAGTAGTATAGGTATGGAGTTTTGTTGCCACTCTATGGTTTCTTCGACTCAGTCCAAGCATCGAAAAAATCCTCGTCGACTTCATAGTCGACCTTCATCGACTCTAACCTTGTTGATCGAACAATTGTTATACCCAATAATGTGACCCTTTGACTCAATGTGTCGGCTACGTTGTTAGTATTCCCCAACTTATGTTTCAACCCAAAGGTGTAACTCTGCAAAAAATTGACTCACTTCATATGTCTCTAGTTCAACTTTGTCCAAGTATTCAAGTACCTCAGAGCTGGTGGTTGATAAATAGTACAAATTCCTTAGGCATCAAGTAATGTCTCCACTTCTTCAATGCCTATACAATGTGTGATGTCTCCAAATTTTTTCTATGTACCATTCCATTGGACTAGGGGTATGCATTGGACTAAGTCACTTGGTAAAGTAATGGAAAATTATCAAGGTGGTGATGTGGGTCAAATACTTGTATAGTTTGATGTCCAAATTGTGAAATGATGCAACATTACAAATTTGGACAAGGAGGGCGCATAAGAAGGTTGAATTGGGCCCACATGAGTTGTAATTCCCTAAAAATTGAATTCTAAGGTGGGAGAATATATCATGAAGGAATAAATTCCAATTTGTAACTCCTAAGAAGTTTCATGAAGAGGCATTTCATGAGTTGTAATCCCTTAAGCTAAAAATAGAAAATCTATGACAATATATGACAATATTATGACAAATTAGGTCCTATTATCGATTATGAAAACTTATGACAACCTATGACATGTTTTAGGTCCTATTTTTAGTCAAGAAGGGCTGTAGAGGTGAAGGTGGGCCCACATGAAGGTGTAACTTCCCAAAAAATTGGCTACGCGTAGCTAATTCAAATTTCCAAATGGGGTAAAGTACTATTGGATCAAATAAAATTAGTAAAGGATTTAAATTTGTTCTAATGACTCATTCTCTCATAAAAGTAACATTTATTACTATTTTATTAAATATCTTATGAGAGAATTCTAGAATGAAGGGGAAGGACCCGTTGAAGTCTATAAGAAGGATGCATGTCTATTAGGATGAGGCTTTTGGCCATTTATATTTTGTGATATTATAGATATCTTGTGGATTTTCATATATTGGGATATGTTCCCTTTGATATCTTGGGATATGTGCCCCTTTCAATTGTAAATTAGTTTCGATGGTGAAATATTCCACCCTAGCTATTCAAGAGGAGGAGATCATCCTGAACTCTTCACTGTGCTTCATGGTAATTGTTTGAGAGGAGAAATAACTTATATATATATATAATTTGTAGGTTTTTATGTTCATCTACGGTAGTGGGGTCGAATCCATGTTGGTGTGTTTGATTTCCAATTAATAGAAGTGTGATTTGTGTTGTATCTGAGAGTGCAAAGCTTGCGGTGGATTCTGCTTGAGGAGGGGGCACTTGTGGCTACCCAAACTTAATGAATGCTATTTGAATGGCTGAGTATCACTGATATTTGATGGAGGGAACACTAGAGAAGTCATATCTCTGAGTTGGGGTCAAAATCATGCTCGTGGAGGGTGCAACAATAAAGGAAATTTTTCATTGGAGAAGTATTTTCCCCTCTCTTTTCTCTGTGGTTCTCTAACAACCATTTATCTCCATTTTGTAGAAATTTTTTATTTGATATCGAGCTAATGTTGTATCCATTTATGTACTCTTTGAATATGCTCCATTAATAATAAAATCACAATGTTTTTCCCCATATATTTTCCATTATTCAAACAGTGGCTAAACTATGAGTAAATTTGTAAATCTTTGTGTAGATTTGTGAATGTATGGTTGTTTAAAATTAATGAGAGGGACTTATTTATTAAAATATATATATGACATATGCCATTAAGTTATTTTTCTCAATTCATAGGTGTTTGGGATCATTTGGTGTTGAATTGGAAGCATTTTTATTGTGGGTGTTCTAAATATTGCACATGGATTGGGCTAGATAATGATCTAGGGATATATGGCATGAGTCATGTAAGTATGAATATAATACAACAAATCCACGATGAATCTTGTGCAATTTATCAATTTTTACAAGTTTATGCAATTTATCAGTCTATCAAGATGCAAATAATCAATGAGACCATGAAACCAAAATCATGACATGTACATGTACATGTACATCACATACTTATAATAACATAGCACACATATACCATGCACACAACATACCTAACTACCTACCTATGGTCATTCGCCTAGACCATCAGGATCACCTCTAACACCAATGGTATAATTTAGCCTCTCATGCTCGGAGTAAGGAAAGAAGTATCATGACTTCGATGAGTTATTGCTTAGAATTATTTGTACCTAGATTTTTGTGCCAATAACTAAGTTTGTATAATGGTATACAATTTGACCTGGTCTATAATTTCCAAATACATAACCTTTTTTCTTTTCTGCGTGGGAAATCTGTGTCAAATATTCTCCTTTGATAACCATTGACCCAATTGGAAAATCATTGCCCTTAGAGACCCTTAATGAGACAATGAGGGTCTGCTTCCCATCCAAGCATCATGTCAACCAGTAGTCAGTGCGCCAGTCATTGCCTCTCAGTGAAACCACTACATATATGCGCAATGCATAAAATAAAGTGCCAACCTAGGAGTCAGCTAAATAAACACAACTAGTAGTCAAACATTTCAAAGTTATCAACATATTAGTTGAACCTGGTTGTATGAGATCTGATATGTGGTCATAGTCAGGTGAAATACTTGACTGGTCCTCCTCCAACTGGGATAATTCTATAGTTATTTGTCGACCAATGAGGAGTGACATACGATCCAAGCTGTCAACCCAATATGTTGATTCACAATTGTCTCATTCACCACTATTACATG
The DNA here is from genome assembly GCA_001517045.1 of Pseudotsuga menziesii. NCBI lineage: Eukaryota > Viridiplantae > Streptophyta > Pinopsida > Pinales > Pinaceae > Pseudotsuga > Pseudotsuga menziesii. Next base: position 12,093 of record LPNX010432959.1, on the reverse strand, counting down.
GATAAAAAAACAAGAGAATTTCCTTGTCCACATTTCAACTATAGCATTGTCTGACATTCTAATTGAATGGAATGCACGATTTCCTTAGACGATATTGCACTCATATAGGTGTGATCGATCTACATTGACCACCTCCTAAAAATATCTATGTACATGTGCTTTTTGAGATGATTGGTCTTCTTTCCTTCTGGCTCGTTGCCCCATCACCGAAGAACACCATTCAACAATGGTCTCTGCATCTGTGATGAGAAAAATAGTTGTGAACTTCATTTTTTGCCTACGTAATGCAGTCTTGATGCATGCCCCTTCTCTATCATGTGCCCCTTTTTCGTGTATGGTCTCAAAATAGTCCAAAATATGTGGCACCTTGTGTCTCTTGTGGAGAATACAAAACCATTGGAAGACACAAGAATTTCTGAATTGCCCTGCACTACCATCAAACCAAATCCAATGTTCTTCCATCTATATATTGTTATCCTTTAGGTGACTATAGAACAATTAAAAGCTGTGTTCAACAAAATCCAAGTCATGAGACCTGTCATCACTGATGTAAACACTAATACATATGAGCAAATTTGGGATGGTTTTTCGTTGCTATTTCCATGTTTCGTTGTCTCAATTGTGACAATAACAGCCGCGATGTTTCGTGGCACTTATTTAGCGACTATAACGACGGACTCTATAATTCATCGATATAGAGACGAAAACTGGCTGACACATGTCTTCTATATGGTGGCCTTGAATTTTTTTTTTGTAATTCATTCTCTACGTTTCGTCACTCTATAGACAAAATTATCGTCCCTATAACGACGGAAATATGGCCAAAAACTGCTGGGAAAATTTTTGGTTCCACACAAAACCATGGAATAGTTTTGACGAACATTTGTCTCTCTATCGACAAATTCTGGAATTTGAACAGAAATTTCTTCCACGCAAAACCATGGAAAACCAATCTATATCTACGAAATCTATAAGTTGAACGGTAATTTTTCCATGAAAATGCGTCACTATAGAGACAGTATTCATGGAAAGCCACCCGGTGTTTCGACGGTTTTGTAATACCCGCGACGAAAGTTCGTCAATATTGAGACAAAACCTGGAGGTTTAAAAAAACATTAAAACTGTGGAAAGGCACATTGCTTTCCACGGTTTTGGATCTTCAATAAGTGCTTGTGATTGATGTGCAGTCTCGTGGACCTTTTAATTCTGTTTTAGACCAGAATTAATCAGGACTATAGAGCAAATTTCAAGAAGGTAATTCCGAGCCACAAACTGGGGAAAACCTACCATGTGATTTGATGTTTTAGGGATGAGTTTAATACATGTAAATGACAAAAACTTTCAGATCTTATAAAATAGAAAATGAAAGATGAATTAATATTTAAAATGGCATAAAAGATGTGATTAGTGCCTAACAAATCCAAGTTAGGCAAATGGGGTCAATTGAGGATCTCATGGAGGATTTAGTGATTAAACAGTAGATAGGGTTGAATGGTTCAAACCCAATATGCTCCTTAATAACTAGATCCACTTCAAAAATATTCAATAGGAAAATCCTAAGGTAGACATTAGATGTTTGTGAAACAAGAGCCACGAGGTGGCAATGTCATTGAAATTCCTAAAAATTATTACTACAGGACAAATGCTATAGATTGACAATATACCTATGTTTCAACCCCAACAAAGCTTCCCATGCCAAACCAAGAAATCTATCATAATACACTTGTAATATAACTACAAATGGTAGCTTCAAAGATGGTGGATAAAGGATAATTGCTCTTACTAGGTTTTAAAACTTGAGACTCCTCTTCCCCATGAGAAGGTTGGAAGAAGCTTGGACGACAGGAAAAGCACCTCCATTTCCACCCAAAAAAGGCTTCTTGTGCAATATTTTGGTTTGGTAGAAAATAAATGGGAACAAAAACTTCCAAGCTTTTGGTAGAAAATGAAAAATAAAACACAATGTTGAATAGTAATTTAAAGAAACGATGAAGAAATGGAGCCAAAAGCTGAAAACAATTAGTTCTGATAGAGGGAAAGTGGTTAAAAAATAGAGGTGGGCAATGCACAGAGAGAACATAAGAGTGATAAAAGCAGGGAATAGTATAACAAGAACACAACAAAGACAGTTAAGTCTGATATTCTTATGTTTCTATACAAACATTGGATAGGAAGCATGGTGAAGAGGCTAGAAATGAAAATAACAAAGTTATATTATACGACAAGTACAAGTAAGTCATATAAAATATTAATGCCTAGGGAGAATGTAGGCAATGCAAGAACCCTTACCTTATCAATAGCCTTTCACCAGGTCCATTGGTCCATACCACTTGCAAAGAGTTGTCCTAATAAACGGAAAACCATTGTGCTGGATGGAAATTAAATTTATAAATTAAGTAAATAATCCATTCCTACACCTATACACAAGTGGTCATTTTGCTAGGCATGGAAAATATCAAAATACTCTATGAAATAAAAAATGGGCATGCAATTAAATCGGCTAATGTTGTCTGGAAAATGTGTTCTTGGGGTAATTCCACCAAGAGATGTGGTTTTGAAGTCACATTCCACATGTCCTGCGAAGGAAATCAACAATCAATCTATCCAACACACATTTTCCACTAGAATATCAACTCGCATTTAAATGCTATATTACAATACTGTTTCCTCACTGTTGTGGAAACTTGTGTTTGTATTCAACAAGATTTCTTTAACCATTGTATCAAAATGAAAACAACACACAAATTTTAAAGTTTAAGACAAAAACATATTAAATACACATATAAATAGGTTTTTACTGGAAATATGTGGACACTGTTAATACCACCAACATGTCAAACAATTTAAAACAAAAAATAGAGGAAAGAGTCATGTTGTCTTACTATATGAATAAAATGTCACTAAATACTCCGGATAAATCTTTGTTATCTATGAAATGTTAACTTTCTAGTAAATAATATCTCTTACAGGTGTGGCTCATTGGCGGTTCAGTTGTTATGAAGTCACTTGTTGTAAATTGGAGGTCACGAGATCAAATCCCACCTGGGTTTACCTGTGTCCCATGTCTTGCGAAGGGTGTGGGGAACCTAGGGGTAAAGTGGTAGCGGGAATGGATCCCTAGACCCCATGTCACACGAGTACCAACCCAGCCCCAGTTGATGATTCCCCTACTTACTAAAAAAAAACTTTCCAGTAAATAATATTTAGATATGGAAATATTTGTTCTAACAAAATCCACTTTGAGGAGTTTCTCATGGAATGATTTTGTAGCGCACATATTAATACATTTTTTTTTCATTATAAGAGAATACTTCAATTTCTTTTTGACTCTAAGACTCACCCCATCAACATGCATTCTACAACCATGTGTGTATATGTCATATAAAGAGAGAGGAAGAGAGAGACCTTTATGAAATAGTGCAAGCCCTTGAGATAGGTAAGGGGGTCAGTGACAACATGGAGAAAGTAATGATTCCAAAAGAGCTTTATATGCCGCCAACTGAAAATCTGTTGTAGTGAAAGATGGTGCGTCTTCGAAACAAGATATAATTTCCTCATCACAAAACCGCAGGATTGACGAATTAGTTGAAGCATTCATTTCCACAGTATTCAGAACCAAATCCACCTCTACACTCCAACGATCAGAACGCAAAGAGCCACCCTGCAAGCATTATCAAAATATAAACATAGTTTTAGTAAACAGAAACTTCAATTATCTGCAAGGAAATACAAAAAAATTAATTTATTCCAAAAAAATTTAAATACACATGAACTGAAAGGAAATATATTGTATAAAAGAAACTTTGCAAATTTAACAATACAATTTTTTGCTCAGAATTTATTATGCATTCTTTAAAATATTTCATTTTAAAGTTTGGTGTATGGTGATTAATTTCAAATTTCTCAGTGGTTTTCCATGATTTGGTTTTCATACTTCAGAGTCCAACCATAGACCTAAGGGGTTTCTAATTGTCATGTAAAGTTGAAATCATCAAAGTTGCATAGCAATCTTAATCACCAAATTTTAGTGTTCTATAAGTTATGAAAGATAAATCATGTCATTTGAAAATACTATTCAGCTTTGTTCAACATCCAAATAACTACTGTAAGTACATGCAATGTTGTTGCAACATTTAGTGGATCTTTCTTGAACCCTTTTCTATTATTTATTTCTCATATTTTCTCCTAACAGTCCTCACAAAATCGGTGACCGACATATTTTCAACGACATCCTCCAACTACAGAGTTAAATTCAAACCATTAAGAAGCAAAACCTTGAACATGAATTTGTTCTCCTCGGGTTCAGGCTTGGGTTTCTTCTTAGGAAGGACTCCAAGGTAGCCCTCATTGTTGCTTCTTTTCCTCCTGGTAGAAGATTCTACCATCTTGGACACAAGAAACGGCAAACCGCAGAGGGATATTGTGTTCTTCTATCGCAACGCTTGCCTACACTTAGAATTTGCAAGACTTGATGCATGCAACGGGATTTCGTTAGTTTATACATAGAATTCTATGGCTGGGGTCGATGTCTCACTAATTACTCAAAGCAATTATGCATGTACAACTCAATACAATCTCTACTGTTCCACAATTGCTACAAAGATCCGCTCAATAGCCTCAAAACCACTCTGAGCAAACAAAAACAGTTTGTTATAGAACATTTGGGCTTCAAACTCCAAAAAGTTTCCATTATCAAAGAAAAACTAACAACCGTACTCATGGTTTAATTGAATTGTAGTACATCTAACTAACACCTGTCACCAACGCTAGAGGAGCTGATATCAAAACCTACGTCACTGAAATATAACCCAATCAACAATCATATAAATAATATAAAAATAATTCTATTTAATATAAATTTTAAAAACTTTAAAAAACTTTACAACCACGAAAAATTAAACAATGTGCGGTTGGTTGGATTAATAGACATAACCCATCCATATATATCACCGCTTGTGGTGACATAACAAGGGTTAAGAGCAACACAACCAAATTTGAGAAACATGCACAGTATTAAACTTTTCAATGACAAGCATCCAATATAATAGAGAAAGGTCTTACCCGATTATAATTTATTATCAAGAGACAATTGAAGATGATATCCATTGACCAAGCATCAAGTATCAAATACAACCAATCAACCATCCATAAGCATCAAATAAGAGTACTAAACAATAGTATAAGAATTCTCTTCACAACTTTTGCTTGTTTTTTACCACAATTAGATATTTCGGTTGGTTGTTATGAAGGCATTTATATTAGTAAGCCACTGCATTCGAGATGTATGAATTTGTAGGCATATCTATGTATTCTAACCTCTTATGGTTTAGTTTATATAAGAGGAGGAGGTGGAGCTTATGGAAACTGAAAAAATAAGGATGGTGGAAACACACCCGATCCTTTTGCAGATGCAGCTATCAATAATGCTGTAAATGGTTATGTTGCCCCTACTGGATCCACATCTCTTGCAGTTGATCACTCACAAGAAGAACTCACTAAGGTTGGTTTCTCTCTCAACATATTTTTTGTTTAACTATAATATTCCTTGGTTTGTCCTTTGTTGGTAATCTCTATCTTCTTCCTATTACTGCAGATTGCCCTTTACAATGAGTATTTCCTTGCTTCCAGTTTGACATTTAATATTAGCTTTGAAAAAGGGTTTATTGAATTCTAATCAAATAATGGCTAGGAAAGTTCACAAAAATGCCACAAATTTAATTGCAATGAAGTTAAATCAATTCCATTTACGGTTGTGGACCTAAGTTACACGATACGGGGAAACAGGTATGTGTTTCCAAAACTGAAACACACTGGAAACATGACCACTCATTTATAAATAGCACATTATATTGGAACTTTGAAAGAAAGGATTATGAATAAATGAGTAAGAACATTTAAATGACAAGCAAAGTTCCACCATCGCTTATATTGGGATCCTCACCATTAGTATCACCCTCTACCTCCTCATCTAGCCTTTGGCTCTACCTCAATCCTCCAGGGACATTGATTAACACCATTCAACTTTGATGAAACTACCTAATACAAGCCTTAAAATATCATAGAAAAAGCTCATGCCTAATCAATGATTTTGGCTTGAGTGAAGGGTACATTTTTGCTAAGGCCATGATAGAGGAATTCAACAATCAATGGCACCAACATCGGGTTACATAAAGGGATTGGTGCTCTTGATTAAATTCCAATCTCATTCTTTGATACATGATAGAATCCAATCAAATGACTGTAATCTTGCCAATCCTGAAATCCTTTAGACTATTAATTTTGTTGAATTTTGAATGGAGTATGAAATTCTACTTTCTCCATATGAAGTATGATGAGGTTGGAAACTTTATCAAACATACTGGAGTAGTTAGTGGTAATGTTAAAAATTTAGGTAAAAGGATAGAAAAGGAAAGATAGAGGAAATGTCAACTTTTACCAGCATTTTTGGTCAAGTCTAGTAAAAAACTAAGTCAAACCAAGTCAAAATAGGTGGATGTAGAGAAGAAAACATGTTGTATGGACATTGGTATGGCATGAAAATTATTTTCCAGCTATAGAAACATGATTCCATTGGACCTGTCTTTATGGCTGGTAGTGGTAATTGGTAACACATTTCTAGTCTCTACCACACATTTCTGTACCAAAATGTTCATGGCATGACACCTATTATGGTCTTTCTGGCAACTTGGCCATGGACTCTAGTGCCATGGAAAATGCATTTGGTTGTAGGGAACCTTCTTTCTATTTAATTACAAGGACAAACAACTATATCTTCTACACAATTGTATTAGTGACCAGTTCCTTTCAATCAATCACTTCTATGAATGAAGAAGACATACTAAGTTGATTTAGTGCTTATAGATGCAAATTTAAGTGATATCAAGTCATTGTATTCAATTCAAGTTATATGGAATTAGTAGCAAGGTCGTCCAGTAGCACTTTAGCATACAAGAGATCATTAGATGTGTAACCATATACAATTCAATTGCAATATTTAACCAACCAATAACCTTCCATTCAAGTATGAGGACTCATATAAATATAGCAGCATAATACAGTATGACAGTTCTAATTGTGACAGTTTTATAGCAGCAATGAAGGTTACCAATGTAAGGTGTATAAGAGTTTTAGTTTTGTATTCAATGTAAACCACACCACTCCAAACCTTGAACACTGTTCTTAGCAATATAGGAAAGCCACCAAATGTATGTTCCAGAATTGTAGCTATGCAAATAATTTAAATTTTCAGACTTTATTTATCTCTCTTAAATAATATCACCATCCAACTAATAGTAAACCTTTGATTCAGTTCGGTGTTTACTATGGTTCCAAGTAGGGAGGGCTGTCAAAGTTTGACAGTTTGCAGTTTATTGCAAACTGTAGGTAGCAAGTGGAAGTGTGTTGATATAGGGTTGTTACAGCCTTGTTTTCGAAATGGTTGCTGAAATGGTAACAACCAACATAGATTCCTCTCAAATATAATACCTGGTGACCCTTTAAATAAAAAACATGGCATGGAGTTATCTTGGCACCTAAGAGAATTGGGTTTTCAATTCCACAGAGAACCAATTATTATATTATAATTAACACAATAGCCACTTACATATCCTATTAAAAACATTCACAATCTATCTTTGAACTGTCAATTCATGGGAATTTTGACATGATGCCCAAAAGGAATGAACAAAACTAGAAACAAACCCACATTTTGTAGACATGCCAACTAGATAAATACCCACAAAATCATATGAATCAAATCCATATTTTATGGTGAGGTTATGAACTTGCTTACCCTAATCATAAGTCGTGATGTTTGCACAAATCAGAAGCACCGTCAATAAAGTAAAATCATTCGGCCTCATCCCCATAATCAATGCTTGCAAATGCATCTTGAGAGCCTCTTCATCTTTCCCATTAAGAGCATACCTTGCAATCATATAGCTCCACAAAACCACCACATTCCATTCAGGCATATTGTCAAAATATCTCACAACAAGCAAACACAGGCATGTCAGCATTAAAATATCTCATTCCCTTCCTCCTTTACCTCGATAATTGTTGGTTTTATTTCTCACATTGAATTTCCCAAGTTCACCTGGACATTTCATGCTTCATGCTCGCAAGGAGATTTGAGCCATTTCATCTCCACCACATCCACAACAACAACAAAAAACGATCAATAAAATAAAAACACAATAGGTAATCAAGAAAAACATAGAAGGAAACAAACCTAAAGATCTAAACATTGCTGCCATTCTGGAGGTGGGGCAGGTGGTTCTAGAAGCATGGGCTCACATGCGAAGGGAGTGGATGATGCACTAATAGGAAAATTCCTTCGCCCACCCTTCTTGTAAAAAAACCATCATAGCATGTTCCAGATCCTTCAGTGAAAGTTCGAAATCGAAAACCCCCAAATGGGAGCCGGAGCAGATCCTACGCGGGTATTTTTGAATGCTTATGAGCTAGTGCAAGGGTGTTTTTGAATTCTACATTTTTTGTTTGATTATTTGCATATTTTATATTTGGTGTTTTTTTTGTTTTTTTATTTTTTTATTTATCTTTTGTTTATTTTATTTTGGGTTTTTTTTTTCATATTTTATATTTTGTTGCATTTTAAATTAATTATAGTTAAACAACTCTATGTTTTTAATTTAGTGTAGTTTAATTTAATTTAATTTAATTTAACTAGGATTTTGTCATATTTTATATTGGATGCATTGCTTATAGTGAGATCCTATACATAAGTCCCTTCAAGGACGAACACGATGATGATGATGATGATCATGATAACGATGAAAATGGGGAAGATGGTGGTGATGATGACAACAACGACGATGATCATCATCATCATTATCCTCATCATCATCTTTGTCATCGTCATCACCATCGTCTTCGTCGTCTTCATCAATATCATCATCATCATCTTCATAATCATCATCATCATATTCGTCATCGTCATCATCATCATCTTCATCTTCATCATCATATTCATCATCAACATCATCGTCAACCAATTCATCAGCATCTCCATTATCATGATCATCATCTTCAGCATCATCATCATCATCATCATCATTTCCATTATCATCGTCATCATCTTCATCATCATCATCATATTCGTCATCATCATCATCATATTCCTCATCATCATCATCATATTCATCATCACAATTTTAGGGGGAGCTCAATGAATGAAGACGTCTACATGATAGGGGGGGCATCCAGTTGAGTGAAAAAATAAGGATTGCTCCTAACACCCATTCCAAGGACTAATCTGACAATTCAATATGATCTGAGGAAGTAGTATAACAAAATACAAGTTTTTGGGCCCTATGAAGCCTCCTATTTTTAGATTTGTGCACATGAAGAATCAAGACTTATGGACCTAGTCCGGTGTCTTAAAAGAGGAAGATCCAAACTGAGTAGTTTGGTAGTTCCATAAAGGGCATTCTTTATAGGAGTGAATAATCACTCATAACCATTCTATTATAATGTTGGCGAAGCTCAAAAAAATTTAGTGAATACCAAAGTAAATATATTGTCATCACATCATCATCATCATAATCATCTTCATTAGCATATTCATCATCATCACCATCACCATCACCATCATCTTCATCATCATCATCATCATCGTCATCATCATCCTAATCATCATCATGATAATCATGATCATCATCTTCATCATCCTCATCCTAGACATCATCATCATCATCCTTATCATCCTCATCCTCATCATCATCATCCTCATCCTCGCCATCATCATCATCATTGTTGTTGTTGTCATCGTCATCACCACCACCATCATTGATCATCATCATCATCTTCATCATCATCATCTTCATGATACATGATCATCATCATCGTCGTCATCTCCCTCTTCCTAATCAACATCTACGGTCGATTAGCGGAAAGTGGTAGGGGCTGCAAAGATCTACGGTCGGAAAAATATGTTGGGTAGATCAACGGGTCAGAAGCATTCCACAATCATAAGTTGCTCACTCGTTCAGATGAAAAAGGGTTAGCAGATTGTTAAAGTTCTCAAGGTTGAGTAGTCCCGATGAAGGTAGTTTAGAGATCGATGGTTGATATTGATCTCCCCAAATCAAGCTGTGCAGGTTGTAGTGTTGATCTCCCCTATTATGTCTCCCCTCCTCACTCACCTCACCTTTTGACTTGAGTCCTCTTCTTCTTCCTCCTCTTCCTTCTGTGGGCTCTATGATCTGCGCCCTGAGCACCCTTGAAACAAAGAATGATCTCTGAAAGTCTCTAGACACGTCATAGACTATCCATAATCCACCTAAAATTGGGGCTTTTGTTTGATCACTTTGAATTGAGCATATGGGGAGGACATGATTCAATTCTAAAAATACTTGTTGAATTTAGGGTTGATAAAAAAGGTTATTGCCTGGAAGCATTAGGTTTACATTCTGGGGTTTTTCTTTTAGGTAAGTGCAACCACACTTGAACAAAAGAGATGCCATTGAGCGGAATCAATCCTCCATTCAAAGGTCCTTCCAAATTCCAATGGCTTATTTTATCAACGACCTAACGACCAACTTTTTCACTGACCCGACAGAGTTGTCCCTTATCTAAATTCAATAAACTATATTCTCCATGGACCTGGAGAGTAGAGACCACTTTATATATGTATGGAATTTCATTAGCTAAAATAATAATAATGATCTATCTGTGTGTGTCTCTATACTTGTATGAGATCTTGCTCCATGACATGAATGGCGGAAGATGCCCCAACGGTTGCCAATGTGCATCATGTGAGGGCCATAGAGATGTGAATTATATGATTCCACACAATAATCGAGTGTGCATTATAGCCATCTCTTGTGGGATTCGGGAGGTTGAATAAATAGTTGTTTCTCCTAAAACATTTGGGTGGTGGCAATGCTTTTCTTTTTATTTCTGATTTACAATTAGTGTTGTGGGCATCCGAAAGTCATAAACCATAATAGAACAAAAAAAGTTTAAAATACTTGATATTTGTTGGAAAATTTGACTCATTGTCTTGATGATGAACCTTGATAAAGGTTCGTAATGTCAACATATAAAATGGAGTCTACAATTACCTTGGATACCACTCCTCAAACCTATCAACCCAGAATTGAAGAGAAGAGATTGTAAATATGTTTTTTGTCAAAATAACATTTTTGAATCTATAAGGTTCACAAAGAGATTATAGTATATAATTGTCCTTTTTTTTTGTCTAACCTTTTCACATAAATATAAGATGAAAATTTGAAAAGATAAGTGTGGAATCCTTCTCAAACTTCTTCTCGTGTGAGATCCAAATACTTGTAAGATCCACATTGAAGTTTGAAGGATACTTTTTTCAATGTGTTTGAATAATAATTATATGCATTGAGTTTTGAAAAGAGAAAAGAGAATCCCTATCAATCCCTCTCATTTGACATCTAGATGTTAGTAGACTCAAGACTAAAGTTTGAAAGATAAATTTTCAAGTCTTCTAATGCTTAGGTTTATTCTGGTGAAGACGATGAATAGGGATTAGGTGGAGTTTGAAATTGAATGGCTAGTTACGCATGAACTGTGTCCATATGGAAAAACATATCAATTATATTTGTGATAGTATTTGTAAATTTTTTTCCATTAATGGAAATGTGGATTCTAAAAAACTTACTTACTTGGAAAGATAATAATACAATGATTTTAATAGCATGTAGAAAAGTTCATTTCAAAACAGGTAAGGTAAAATGTCATGGAAAAGTTATGCTTCTAATTTTTTTACATTTGTGTTGTTTATTTAAACCATTGGCTATGGAAATGATCAAGTGGTCACAACAAGGATCAACAATTTTAAATCTCCTAGGGATGTACAATGTTAGAAGTACACTAGTATTAGGTGGATACGTTGGCACTGGACAAAGATCATCTTTTTAGTTTTTGTTATTAATGTTAGCGATTTGATGCCTGATCTCTTTTGGCCTTGTAACATAGCAGTTCTAATAATGGATCTATTCTCAAAACAATTCTAGACATAAATAAGCTTTAGTACCCCATGAGCCTACTTTCACCCCTAATTTCATATTATGCATTCAGATAAGGTTGCGAGTAGTT
>LPNX010432951.1:3878-62906 GCA_001517045.1 Pseudotsuga menziesii | reverse complement strand
CATGAACTCAAGGTGTGCTAAGGTCTTTGAGAGACCTTACACTTGGCTTGCCATATGGCAGCCATCCTCCCTGCTCTAATCAGCTTCTCCTATCTGCAACTGTTCTGTCTTCCTCGTCCATACCTGCTTCTTGATATCTGTCTGTTGAGCATCTGTTCTTTCATAGTCCTTGCTGGTTGTCCCCTTCTTCAGTGATAGAGGACCATTTTCTTTGGAATGTGGGGCAATTGCCATGAGTTCTACATGTTTCTCTTGATACATTTGAGCACTTTATTGGTGGGCTGCACCACACATGTGGCATTTTAGAGGAGTTTTGTTAGAGAATTGATGGGACGCTCTAGGGATTTGATTTTTTTTTGTGCTTTGGGGCCACATAACACCTACTTCTTGACGAGTGCTCTCCTTTATGAGGTGTTTATTGTTCATTTCTTTGACCATTTACCTAGACATTGCACCTTACACAATGCTTTGTACCACATGTGTGCCTATTTAGGTGGAGTGCTCTATGGTTTGAGAGCTCATTCATGTTGGTTTTTGAAATGTTGACATATTTGGAGGAGTGCTCTCATTCTTGGAGCTATATTGTACCATTTCGGCTTGGATCTAGAGGTCTACCCCCTCATCTTTGGCATTTTGCTAGGGTGTTGGAGTTGGTTATCCTAACCTATTTGTTGTTTATGCTATTTTGACCATGTCAAATTTTGTTTTTCCTCCCTACGATAGATCTAGGGTTTTGGCTCAAGACATTGTATTTTATTTGGAGGGTTGTTGAACTTAAAGCCTAGATAAGATGTTTCCTTCTCATTTGTACTTTTTGTTGTTGATTGGAGGATAAATTTTTATTGTGTCTCAAGCCCTTTGGTATATTGGAGATCTTTCTTATGTTGTGACACATTCCCGATGAAGCTTAATCTTGAATTAATATGTTTTATTTCTTTTCATTGTTAAGCTATTAGATCTAGTTCATAGAATGAACAATATAGCTCCATTGGAATGAACAATATAATACGTTTTTGTTTTGTTTTGTTTTGTCAGTTTGCTTGTAGGTGGAATCTTTGTCAGTCTTGTATAGGGTGAAATATATGTTAGGATATATCGTTGAAGGTGTATTCCTAAAGGGTGACTCTTCCTTGGAAGGAATTTACTTCAAAACCCGAAGACTTGGGATGGGACTGTCATATATTTATATTTTGCAGGTATTCCATCCTCATGTATCTTCAAACTAAGCCTAAGGAGAACTATTTGTAAGACCCCATGAGCCCAAGGATCTAAGGCTCTTGTCTACGCTTCCATCTTATCAACCACAAACACTAAAAAACTTTCATTTTCACTTTTTTTGGCTAAACGTTTGACTTTTCAAGGATGCCATATTTCCTAGATTTTTACACCATCATGCTTACTTTCCTTTGATTTATTTTTGCTACGCACTAACTCTCTAATAACAAGGAAACCATAATTAAATCTTCCCCGAGTAACTAAATAAACTCATATTTTGATTGGGGCTTGGGCTTAATACACATTTAGAGAAGTGACTCTCATCACTTCAATAAGTCTAAAATTTTCTTGAATTAAGATAATCTAACACTTCACTAAATTAAGATCATTTGAGTGACATCTTTCTTCAAAAATTTTCTCAATCAAGGTCTCACCTTGAACTAAACATTATGCTTGAAATCATTCCTTTGGAAACTTACGTTACAATTCACTTAGTTTTGTCATACATCTTTAATTTGCAGTCAATGTTACTAAAATCGACAGTACTAACTCATTTTCCATAGCGATATTTCATTGGAATTGTAGAATCAAGGATTCATACAAGATTCTCCAGAATTTGAGATGTTTTCAAGAGGAAATGATTTTGATTTTAGGAACCGATTACAAGAAGAATCGATTCCTATGCAACGAAACATTTTTAATGTTAGAGGAATTAGTTCCAGTTGAAGGAACCGATTCCTAAAAGTTGAAAATCGGTTCCTTCAACTAGAACTGATTCCAATACAAATTAAAAAAAAAATGCCTAGTTCACTAGATTAAACCCATGGGAAGGGTTTTTACGAGCCTAGTGTCATTTTCAGAGGAGTACCTCAAACCAAAATCCTTTATAGCAACCATTGAGACCATCATTTACACCATATGGCGATTGAGATTTGGATTTGCCACGAATAGGAGGTTTGGAGCAGCGAGTGAAGAGGAAAGTCGACTGAGGTAAGTTCATTGGTATTTTTGAGGTTTCTTCTGTTTGAATAGTGGTAGTGTTGTGTATGTGTAACACCCCGGTTTTGACCCCATGGTATTAAATTGCATATGATGTAAATACTGCATTAAATCATGGTGTGGAGCTGAAGGCAAAGGCCCCAACATGGGTTTAGTGTTTTATGTTTCAATGATTAAAATTGATGCCGATGGTTTATGTGCGAGCCAGGCACAATGTGTTTTGAGACATCATGTAAAATGCAAATTAATAAAAATACCACAACTAACTATGCGCCACAACGTTAAAGAGATGGGGGCATGATTTCACAAGGAATAGGGAGGAGGAATTATTCAAACCTTGAGCCTATGGGGAAAAACCAAATGTCCAAGGGGAAAACCCATAAGTTGTCAACTACCCATTTTGTCCTTTTGTGCCTAGTCATCTAGAAGTGGTTGAAGAAGTTATCTCCTTGGGATGGGAAAGGTATGGAGGTCAAATTCGAATTTGGGAAGTCACCCATTTTTGAAAAGCGTGTTTTTGACTTGTGGGGCAAGTAAAAGTTTGGGAAGGCATGCCCAAGCCATTATGCACCCATGACTTTCATTTCTCACCCATCGTCATGGAGTTTTGGCTCCCTCACGTAACAGGACGAGAATGAGCTCTCTCCTCCACGGTTTGGCTGTCGTTTCCTTCCCTTATCCATACCTAGAATGCATTTTGGGTGTTGATGGGGCGAATGAGAAGGAAGGGGCCATGATTTTGGGGTTGAGGAGGCTGTTTTTGCCCCTGTGAGTACGATGGGAGTTCTCCTCCACGTTTCTGTAGTTTACCCATTTTTCTCCATGGGTGAAAAGTCATTTTTAGGGTTGCCGAGTGTATGTGCAGTTGGAAAAACCTGTTTTTGGTGTGGTCGATTGAAAATGCAGCAGAGATTTGCGTTTTGGGGGTTTGGAGAGGGTGTTTTCTCATTCCTCATGCGGTCGAGGTTTGTTGAGCGTTTCCCTCACGAATTTATGCGTTCTCCTAATTGTCTCAAAGCTGGAAGCTCATTTGTGTAGAGTTCAGTGGCTGAGAAGGTAGACCCACGTTTTGGGTGTGAATAGAGGTTGTTTTTACCTCTGTGAAGTCCAAGGACGTTCCCTGAAACAATTTGCTCTCCTAGGTTGTTTTTCCCCACCTGCCATTTCTGTTTGTGGTTGTCAAACGTTTTCGTTCATGCCCAACAATGGTATTTTGTTGTGAAAGGCATCCATGTGAAGGTTGGATTAGCTGAGTAAGTGCAAGGAACCCTTGTGTTGTTAGCTTGTTGCCTTAGCAGCCTGTGAAACCCAATTTCTTATTGGCTTGGCCGGACAATATGTGAAACCCAATTTCTTATTGGCTTGGCCGGACAGTATGTGAAACCCAACGGTGTGTTGGCTTGACTGTGGATGTATGGTATTTCCGTGTGTAATCCTGTTGTTCCCTAGTACCTTGTATAATCATGCCCAGCTCAAGGGTGGCAATGATGTTGAGAGATTGATGAGCACACTCGCCTATGGTTGGGTGGAACGTTGCAACGACATAGCTAGTTGCGGGACAACGCAATTACAAGATAAGTATTTATTTCTATTCTTGTTTACTTACGTTTGCATCTGTATTTCTTTTAATGAATTATGATGAACATGACGAATGATTGGAATGAATGAATGCATTGCTTATGCTGTGTATTAATGCATATGCGTATATTCTTATGTTCAATACATGGAATGCTTGTATGGATGATTTGCTTCCGATATATAATTGCAATTGTTATGCATCTATGCATGTTTTTAATCCAATGCATTTTTTTGTTTTTATGTTAATGGGGCTAGATCGGCCATTTGACAACAGCTGTGTCGTAGTCACGTTCTCTCGGACGGGAGGGGACGTGACAGTATGCTTGTTAGCATACACAACAAACAAACTTATACTAACAAGCATACACAACATTGTTGGAAAGCATGCATAGGCTTTCTATGCATACCAACAAGCATGCACAAGAATTATACAAAGCTTGTGCATGCCAACAAGCATGCATAAACTCCAAAAACTACAAAATTTTTAAATTAGCATATAAATAATTAAATTAAAAAATCATAATTGTTTGATAGCTAACCTCTCTTTGGCTAGTTCTTCTATAGATCCTTTCAATGCTTAGCGATTTAGACAAGGCATATATGCTTGGGGCTAGCTCAACTTTGGACGACTCTTTTGCCTCTAGCCTATTAGTGGCTAGAGTGGTATCTTCCACTCGTGCTGCTTCATATCATTATTATAGTGAGTTATTTGTTATTCCATTGGAGGATGTGGAGGGTGATGACAATCTATCATATTAGTCTATCTCACTCCAAATTTTCATACTTCAATTTATTTATTTTCATTTCAAATTTGTGGAGCTTTCTAGATAAGCTCCCAAATTTTCATACTTCAATTTATTTATTTTCATTTCAAATTTGTGGAGCTTTCTAGATAAGCTCAATTTTTGTATATTTATCAATTCCATGTTGACACAAATATATTGATCTATATTATTATGAATTTAGGCTTTTTCAATCAAAGTTTCACTTTGAAACTTTGATGTTATGAATAATGATGATTGATGCAACAATGTGCGATTGTATGTTGCACATGATATTCATATATGCTATCAACTTATCACTTGTCAAGTTAACAGTATCACTATGATTATTGATGCTATAAATTATTTGACATTTGATAACGAGCATTGAATCATTAGAATTTAGAATCCACGGTGTTATATGAATTTCTTATTAATCATGAATCATTTCATTTTGATATGTTATATTTTTTGTTTTAAATTTTCATTATGAAATTAAAAATTTAAATATATATTTAAAAAAGAATACAGTTAGGGTTCCAAATCCCCGATTCCCAATTTCAAGATGAGTGTAACGCACTAGATTCTCCAACCGATTCCGGATGCACCTACGATTCTTGTAACCTTATTTGCAGCTAATACAACCACTCAAAGTGCTTAATCGCTGTGAGTTTTGTTTTTGCATAATTTTTCAATTTCTAGAATTGAGGATTCTCAATGTGAATGGATTTGCTATATATATTTCCAAGTTAATGGATGGAACAATGATTGAAACTCTTTAAAGTTTAAATCCATTGAATATTTCCATTTCAACGTGTTTGATTTATTTCTAGTTTCAATAAATTGGACATTCAAACTTTTTCTTTGGGTAATGAACTCTAGTTTTGCAATTCACTCACATATTTAATCAAATTAAAATCAATCCCCTCCAAGCTCTCTCTCTTCATTAGAGACTCTCACCTTATTAACCCTAGGGAAGCCCTCTTTGACCTTGAGAGCTGGTCAAAAGTGAGGGAAGTTAGCACTAAGGTGATAGCGGTACTTTCTTCCAAGTTGCTCCTTAAAAGTACTAGTGGGTTGAGACTTTCCCATTTAAGTGCTAAATAAAGCCGTAACCCAACCTTACTATGATAGGATTAACAAAGTGAGTTTTTTATCTCATCTCATTATTGTCTTTTTTCTATTATAGCACGGCTTGTCAAAATATCACAAAGAGCGTAATACATCATGTTATCAGATCCTATTCAATTTCAACCTTAGTATGATAGGCTTAACAAAGTGAGGTTTTTCTCCTGTCATCAGTATTGAACTATGAAGCCTATCATAATAAGGTTCAAATTGAACAAGATATCATAACTGATGCATTACACTTTTGTGAAGTTCTGACAAGCAATGGTTGACAACTATCATTTCAATAATGATGATGGAAGAAAAACCTCACTTTGTTAAGCCTACCATAATAAGGTTGGAATTGAACATGATATGATGACATGATGTATTGTGCTTGTTGTAACTTGTGATGTTTTAATAAGCCATGCTATCAAAGAAGACAGACAATAATGATAACGGAAAAAAAAACTCACTTTCTTAAGCCTATCATAATAACGTTGAAATTGAACATGATAGAATAACATAGTGTATTGCGGTCTTGTGATGCTGCCACTGCCACAAGCCATGGTAGATAACTATCAAAGTAAGTTGCCCTGTCATCATTATTGCCTTTCTTCAATTGTTGACAAGTTTGAAGGCTTTCATAATCAAAACATGCAGTTATAATTCCTCATGACACATGCAAGATTAAACATTCTACAATTCATGGTCTGAATTATATGATTCTTCTATTTAATCACTGAACAATGATATCAGTATAGTTCAGTTTAAGTTTTGAACTAAACGCATTGCAGTACGATTGAATCATTAACAAAATGACACACAGAATTTGTGGCAAAGACAATGGAATAATGGCAATAATCCAAATCAATAAGATGTGATAGTCCAAAATATGACATACCAACTTGAAAGCTAAACATTTATAAAGATGACAAGACTGGGGATTCAACACTCAGTTCTTAGGGTACACCTAAAAGTTACCCCCTAGATCAATTCTGCATGAGCTTCGTCCCCAATCGATTCTGCAAGAGTATGATTTAGGTCTCACATGCCAATGGAAAGGATTTTTTTCAGTGACATTTTCTTCTATTCTTTAAGTATTTATAAGAGAAAGATGGTTTGGCTGTGCTTTTCGAAGGTATGTACCCCATGTCAATTGAGCTCCTAACCTGCATACATTGCAGAAAAACATTCATGAGTTCCAATTCTGTAAATGGTTTCTTACTTTCAGACCCTTTTAAGGATTTTGTAGAAAATATGAGAGAAGAAAGAATATATCCCTTGGCAGCATAATGGATTTAAAATAAAACAAATGAATAAATAATGCTAATGACAAGATAAACAGACTAGTCCAGTGTCATGAAATAAATCTCAACTTGCATGATGATGGGACTCAGCAAACTTGTTTAGTGCTCTCCAATATACTTTCAACTCACATTGTTTTGGAGATTAGTAGAATTCTCAAAGTGGGCTTCTACTCTACTAAACTCTGCTAATAAAGTTAATGTGTGTACAGTGTCAGTGATCCTGTGGCCATGCGAAGGACGTTCAGTTCCTAAGAAAATAAAAGAATAAAAAGTAAATTTAGAATGAAGAAAGAAGCCATTTTATTAGAAGAAAAGATAAAGCACTTATTCCCAAAAGCAGTAGAAGGAAGCCATTTCATTACGTTATGGGTCTAGTCCAGGTTTATATTTTAAGTGAACCACAGTAAGGCAGATACGGTAAAGTTAAAAGAACAAAATATAATGGAAACTAAACAAACTCCAAGCATAAATAGAACTTTTCTGAAGGATCCTACACAAATTCATTATCATCAATGTTAATGTTGAACTATGTTGGACTTGCTCAGATAAAAAATTCAATGGCATAATTTCTGCAATTTCACAATCGGCACAGTAACTTTAATATTGAGGAAAACACAAAACATAGCTCTAGACATAGATCTAGAAAAGAAAAGTTAGATCTCTCGAGAAAGGAAAAATGCATGGTAACAGTTTTGAGTCAAAGACTAAGCACTTGCAATAAGGCTTAAGCAGGCACAGAGCTTTCTTGTGCAACAATTATGGAAGCTATAAATCCCGATAAATTGACTCATAATGGAATTGCATGTTATTTAAGATGGCTAAGAAATTGACACATGATAATAACTTACAGAAGGTGAAATATTTCAAACGGAAAAGCCATCGCCTGTAATGCACGGACTCTCTAACTTCAATAATCCACGGACTAGCAGCTGGTTTGCTTAAAGACAAACTAAAACAAGGAAGAGACAGAATTCCTATATGCCTGAACGAATTGAGGTATAATCTTTTGCCAAAACCAGATAGAAAAGGGGAACAATTCAACGGGTGATTCCTATATGCCTTAACGAATTGAGATATAATCTTTTGCCAAAACCAGATAGAAAAGGGGAACAGTTCAACGGGTGATCAAGTTTAAACAGGAGGCCAAAAATGCAAAGTTCTTAGATCTTCAGATTTCTTCAACTAATCTTTCACTGCACTAAACAAATTATAGGAAGTACTCAGAATGTGATCTGTAACCATTTAAACAAGCAGGGTAGGGTTGCCACGCCAATTTTAGCCTTAAGCTAGTGAATGACAAATTGACAATCATATAAGAGATTTGAATTTTGAACTACTGTCACCTCTGTTCACTCTCTTAACTTCTTCGGGATTAGAGTTACCCCAAGGGGAGAGCCCTTTGATGTACTTGCTACCACAGCTATACGAATACCTCCAAGCAACTTATAGTATAGATCAGTGCCTTCAATGGGGTCCAATAATAAATGAAGAAGACATACTAGATCAATAGAGGGGTTAGCACAATTAGTCACTTGCTCTAATGACAACAATGTTGATTTTTGTACCTAAGAAGTTGTTCGTAGTGACTTTTTGTCTAAGTCACTTAAAAGGGGAAAATAACATAACCCTTGCATTAAATGACTTGAGATGAGAATTTAATTTCACTTTAGTGATTAAAGTGACTTTTTGGAAATATTTAATTTTTAAGTTGAGTGAAATTATTTTTGGAGAAAAATAAAGTGCACATTATTTCTCATCCATTGATCTAAGCCAATGTGGCCCCTTGGATTAAATGTCCATTCAACTACCCTCATTAAACACCAAAAAGGCAAGGGAAAAGCAAGTGAGACTATTCATTGTTTTTCCATGAGCAATGGAGAGCAAGCGAGAGTAAGTCGAAATAGAGAGAGGGAGAGAATTCTGAGCATTGGCACGATTCCCAAGAATCTGTACAGCTTGTACTAACATGTTTCCCAATGCATCCGTACAACATTAATTGGCACAAAAATTGAGCAGAAAACCCAGACCATGCATGATTTTCGAGGAACAAATTCTGGCATTTATTGCAGCAGTACTGTACTTTTCTTTACAATGGATTTCAGTCTCAGAATAGGCACGAATTTAGAGGCAGAGGGGCCCGAATTTTGAGGCATTCATTTGCTGTTCATGTTGGCACAAAAATCAAGGTATCTGTCCATACAATCCTGTAGCAGCACAGAAATCGAGGTGGTTAGCAGACAAGATATTTCTGAAAATTAATTTCTGTAGCAGCACAAATTTTTAGGCGGAAGTTTTTCTCATCTGGTTGAGATAAGTAGTGATTGAAATTTTTATTTTCTGTTGTACTGTTGATTGAAGAAATAAATAAACTCTCTCTCATGGGTTTTCCCCAGAGGTTGGGGTTTTTCCTGGGTCAATTTGACAAAAAAATACTGAGTCTGAATTTTATGTGTGACTATAAATTTCTGCTCATAAAAGTTGTAAAATTCTTCAAGTGTTTCTGTCAATTTGTTTATGAGAAAAACCACTAATTTGCAGCATTAATGACAAATTGGGTTGTGCATTAAACTATGAAAATGGTGGCATGAAACCGGGTTAGGGAATGAGTTGAAAATTTTACATGGTATCAGAGCTGAGTTATAGAAGGAGCAGAATAATTACAGTGAATTTTCAGTGTTAGTGAATTTCTTTTGGCAGTGGGCAGCACCTTGTTGAAAGCTTAGATTTGCAGTGAAATGGCTACAAGACTTAGGTTGGAGAATAGGCTAGATGGGGCTGGGAATTTTGTCCCATGGAAAGCTAGGTTGGTGCTTATATTGGAGGAAAATGAACTTTGGGATGAAGTGGTTTATAGTATACAAACAAATCCTATTCAAGTTCTTGCTTCCACCAATCCACAAGCACTTGTAGCCTTCAACAAAAAGGATATAAAAGCTAGAAGAATCATTCTAGATGCAGTTAAAGACTATGAAATCCCACATATTTCAAGCAAAGACCGTGCATACAGGATGTGGGATGGATGCTTTGACCAGCTTGTACCAAACCTCAAATGAGAACCGGAAAATGGTGTGGAGGGAAAAATTGAAGAGTATTAAGATGGCCAAAGCAGAGGTAGTGACTTTCTACCTTACTAGGATATCTCATGTGAGAGATGAGCTTGCAGCAGTAGGGGAGGTTGTTTCTGGCATTGAGCTAGTGCGGATAGCTGTGAATGGGGTTGCAAAGCCTTGGGCTGTTTTTGTGGATGCTACAATAGCTTGAGAGCTACACTGTTGGGAGCGGGAGCGAAAAACGAAATTATCAAAAAAAATTGTTTTGGGAGTGTACATATTTTAATATATTTTGATGCATATATATTAAAAAAACATGTATTATGCCAAATTAGCTACATAAAACATAGATATAGCCATTTAATACACATAACACCAATCATCTAGGAGCCATGACTTGTAACATTGTCATCAAATGATCAATCATTAACAACATCAACCTTCAAATTTCAACATATAATATTTGCCATCAACAAACTCTAATAGTCTAACAAATAACATCAACCATGAAATGAAACAAAGCATCATAATATCATATTCAATACCAAAGAGTTGTAGGATCATAAGATGATAAGATGCAATCAACAATTTAAAGTTCAAATTTCAAAGTAGGCCATAATGATTACAAAATAGGCCATAATAAACATGAAATACAAATTACTATGATATTATCTAGTAATCTGCTAAGTTTTCCTCTTGCCACGACAAACTTTCAATTTTTTTTCTCGTGTTCTAGGTGGAGTAGGAGCTGTTGGAAGTGATTGTGGAACATGAGAAGAAGATGAATGGCCCCCACGGATTTCCGGACGTTGTGAAGCTAAAGGCAAAACTCTTGCAACTGGAAACTTGTTGGTGGTTGGGGGCGGCATCTCTGATGTATGAATTGGATCACCCTCATGATCACCCAATAGTTCAACCTCCAAGCACTCTAATGCAATGGCTCCCTCCTCCACATTAGCCTCCTATGGATTGTTATCCCAAGTAAAAAATGTTCTATCATTCTTAGCCGCTTCACAATAATGGGGCAACAACCTCAAGTTGTAGTGCACATAAACGAAACTTTCGGCCCATTCTATATTCAAATTGTTTCTCTTGACGTTGTGGATGAAGCCGCAAGTGCTCCAACACCTCTCTGCAGAAGAACTATTGGCAACATGTGAAAACACCCTCATCACCAATTTATGCAAATATGTGGCACCACTTCCATATATGTTCCACCAACGGATAGGATCCAACCTCTCTCGATCTTTGGTTGCATGCAAGGTACCAAAGACTTTATGTTCACTAGTGTATTGGCTCAATTCGCTTCGTACTTGAGCACACTCGTCATCAGGACCAACTTGTCTAATGCAAGCATATACCCATTTTGCACCTCTGGATCTGTGTGTGGTCTTTTCCTAACTCCACCACCCACTGCAAGTTGGGCCAAATAAGATGGAAAATAATATTTTGGAGTAAGGACATATGCAAGGGTATGGAGTGGAACATTCAAATTATCCCACCTTTTGGTCACATGTTTATGAATATGGTCATACAAGATTGCATCTCTTTGCTCAACAATGTCTTTGATATGAACAAGCATGCTATCAATTTTCTCATACACCTCCCTAATCACCGACAGATCTGTATCTGCAAAATGATTGATACTATAACCGGGTTTGGTGAACTATAGAGCATATTTAACATGTGCCCATAACTGACCATCAAGAATGATGTCCTCCACCTCCTGAAAGTCATCTCTATCGGATGCGCTTGCAGCTCTGTCTTTTAATCCCTGCAATGAATCACTTGAGAGTCGAGACCATACTAGCCAATGCCTCTCTTACCTTCAAAAGCCTCCTGAAGGAGAGGTAGTAGCTAGCAAATCTAGTCTTCGCAATCTTCAATGTGTGAACCAAAAACCCTGACCAAAATATGTTGGAATACTTATTCTCAATTATTGCTTCTGTTGCCTTACAATTAGCAACATTATCTGTGATGACTTGAATGACATTGTATGGCCCAATCGTTTGAATGGTTTCAAGTAAAGGTTGTGCAACATTAATACCAATCTTGTAGCGATCTGAGTAGTCATGAGTTAAAAGGAAGACCACACCACTAGCAGACACACCAAGAATATTTATCAATGGATTGCCTTTAACATTTGTCCACCTATCAGATACATTGGATACCCCATAGTTGGACCAATGATTTGTAAACTTTCCAAGAACACTATTGATTTTGTCTCTTTCCCTGTCAAGTCCCACGGTTCTATCTTTGTCATACCCAAGGATCCTGTATCCTTTAGGGGCACCATTGATGGCTTGTACCATTTCATGCCAATAGGGCGAGCGAAGAACATTAAATGGCACACCACATGCATAGAGAAACCTATAAATTTTCGAATCCACATCATCTCTGCAACCAAGATCAAGGAAATCTGATAATGTTTTTCGCATAGGCGAGAATCCACTACCATGGGTGGATGATGATCCATGTCCACTACTAAACATTCTCTGTGGGTATTTAGATTCAACCCTTGATCTCTGGGAATTGTTTTGAGCAGCCTCTTCTTCCATCCTGTATTTGTTTCTTTCTTTAGTTGACACTTTGTCACAGGTTTTGACTCCATTAGCCTTACCTTGATCACTTGGCATAAGCCCACACAAATGCTTTATCACACAAGTATATGAACCTGTGTAAGTTTTATACAATGGAGGCATGTAAACTTCGTGGTTCCACCCCCTCTCCCTCCTCCAAGCCTTGTCACATACTTCCACAAAGGTGTTGTGTCTTTTTGTTTTTGCCCCTTGCCACTCTCAATCTCCTCCTCCACTTCTCCCTCTTCCTCCTCTCCATGGTATGTGCCACTCCTTATCTCTTCCTCCTCATCATTTCCACCACCAAATCTACTTCCCACCACCATCATCATGAGAATAATCAGAACCAAAAACAAAAACCACATACCCATCATGCTTCTTGATTCAATATGAGAATCACTTCTTGCCTGCAATAGAATGATGGAGAAGAAGAAATTGGAAAGAGTAGGAAAAAAACATATACAATATTTAAAATTTTAACAAAGTGAAGTATTTTTTTCAAAAACAAACAAAGATTGGGTTTTTAGAGCCTACCTCTTTAGTTCTTCAAGAATGGTTGAATGTCTCTATGGAAGCCTTCAATTTTCCTTCCAAGCTCTCACAAATAGAAGCGTTCAATCTCCCCTTCAATCTCCCTTCCAAGCTCCTACAAATTTGCTCTCAAACAAATAGCAAACCCACTCAAAGCCCTAGCAAGATGTTAAGATTTCATATGCTAGACTAGATATCATTAGTGTTCAATTCAAAATCACAGCAGTAGCATATCCAGAAGCACTGATAGAAACACAATCACAAGATAGACACAACATTTATCCTGGAAAACCCTCAAGGGGAAGAAAACCCAGCAAAACTTCCTTTGTATAAGATGTATAAGATATAAACCCAAAACAATTATTCTCTTCCTTGTTGTTCTGTCTGTCTGCCTCTTTCTCTCTCTCTCTCTCTGTCTCCTATGCGCTACACAAGTGAGTGTCTGTGTGTTTAAATAAGAACCACAACTTTTCTATTTATACACATTGAGCCAATTGACTCTTACCCTAACCAAGTCGGCCCCACTAAACTGTCTAGGCCGACTTCACCTAGGAAGACTCAAAACAATATATTATATTATTCATTAGGGTACTAATGGCCCGACTTACAATGGAGGCTTTACCTCGTGACATTATGATGATCAAATACAATAGTAACACCCAGCTGAAGGAATAATAACATTTCCCTTGGGTTACATCAGTAAAACACATTTAGAATATCCTTTGAAGTTATAATATTCAACACTCCCCCTTAATGAGAAGGTTATTCTATTGACAACAACATCATAGACTATAGAAGCACAGAGAGACAATATCTTCAGCAGTATCGAGGTAATACATCTATACGGCATAGGAAGTTTTCACAATCAGTAACTGCAACAGTTACTCTTTATCTTTTGCATCACACGATCACTTGATCCTTTTGCAGCAACGCTTCGACCTTTCGATCCTTCGTAACAACACTTCGATCTTTTGATCTTTTGCAGTGCTTTGATCCTTTGCAGCAGCACTTCGGTCTTCTTGATCCTTTGCAACAACACTTTGATCTTCTTGATCCTTTGTAGTAGCACTTCGATCTTCTGCAGTTAGCAATCCGATTTTCTCGATCCTTTTGATCCTTTTGCAGCAATACTTCGATCCTTTCGACCCTTTGCAGCAGCACTTCGATCTTCCTGATCCAATGCAGCCGCACTTCGATCTACTTGATCATTTGTCGCCGTACTTCGATCTACTTGATCCTTTGTCGCCACACTACCTGTAATACACATGATCTATTTGCGGGATGATCAATCCCTATCACTTTAGGACATAAGTCCAAGGATGATACAATCCTCCATCAACATGATCCGTGATATCGATTAGCTGAATCGTCTACAACTAAATGTAGATCTCGACCACACCCAGTGTAGGCCCTATCGTCCGTGAGGACTCATCGTAGACCATCCATACCATTGAGGTTAGGACCACTCCCAAGTGAGTGTTATACTACGGTATCTACACTCACGTGTAGGTATACTCTTCCATGCAAGAGTATTGTTTGCAGAGCAGATCTCGACCGCATACAAAATGTCGACCCTCATCGTAGAACATCCATACCATAGTGGTTAGGACCACTCCCAAGTGAGTGTTATACTACGACGTCCATGAGGACTCATCATAGAGCATCGATACCACGAAGGTTAAGACCACTCCCAAGCGAGAGTTATTCTATGATAACTACATATGAATGTAGGCATACTCTCCATACAAGAGTATCGTCTACAGAGTAGATCTCGACCTCATACAAAATGTCGGCCCTATCGTCCGTGAGGACTCATTGTAGAGCATCCATACCACCAAGGTTAGGACCACTCCTGAGCGAGCGTTATTCTATGCTATCCACAACTGAATGTGGGTACTCTCCATGCCAGAGTAACATCTGTAGGGCCATCCTTAGCTAGTAAGGAGTAGGACCACTCTCATCCACAAAGTGTTATACCTGCCATCCTCAAGAGAGGATATTATCGATAGTCCACAAGTGAATGTCGGACCTTGTCAACATCTTTAGGTGCATTGGCCTCTTTCATGCTGGAGCATCACTGTCATCCATCATCGTTGTCAGTCTAATCGTCACTCCCCCTTTCCTAAGAGAATCCATATTATCAACTTGCTCCCCATTTTTCTGAAGAGGGTTCATTCTTCGACCTGTTCTCCCTTTTCGAGGAGAGTCCATAACTTCGACTTGTTCCTCTTTTTCTAAGAAGGTCCATATCTTCATCATCTGTAGTCCCATCATTGTTCCTCCTTGCGAGGAAAGTCTTTTCAAACTACACCAAGCTTGTCACGAAATGGAGCTTTATAGCTCCCTTTTGTACCATATCCCTTATATAAAAATATCAGATTTCTATATGCTTCGATTTGTCATGGAACACCAGATTCTCTTTCATTTTTATACAACTCTGGTTGTCACAAAGAATTACTGTGGTGTCCAACTCCATGTCAAATAATATTGGCATCAGCTTCCAAAGCCATATCGCTTCACAACAAGCGGAGCAAGCTGCAATGTACTCTGCTTCAACTGTACTGAGAGCAACAATGGATTGTTTCTTACTAATCCATGAGATCATGGCGGATCCCAGACAATAACATCCTCTCGAGGTGCTCATCCTGTTTGCGACATTTCCAGTCCAATCTGAATCCGTATATCCATACAATTTGTAGTAATAATCTCTCCCATAGTAAAGTCCCAAATCTATCGTACCTTTAAGGTACCTCATCACATGCTTTGCAGCTATCAGGTGAACCCATCTAGGTTTAAATAGATACTGACTTAATGTGTTCACAACAAAGCATATATCTAGCCTTGTGTTCGTCAGATACATTAATGACCCAATAATCTGTCTGTACCGAGTCACCTCCACTAACTCTGATGTCTCTTCAGACAACAACTTCAAGTTGGTGTCCATGGGTGTGACCATGGATTTACAATCTAACATATTAAATATTTTCAAGATTTCTACTATATACTTTCCCCGATTCAGAAAGATTCTTTCTGGGCTCTGCCACACTTCCAGCCCTAAGAAATAATGAATCAATCCAAGATCTTTCATCTCGAATTCTTCAGCTAGCTTCTTCTTGCAATCTTTGATCTGTTTCTCATTTCCAGTCAAAAATAGATCATCCAGATATAGTAATAGTATGACTGGTTCATCATCCATAATTTTCATATAAAGGTTAGGATCAACTTTACTCTTGGTAAAGCCCATGCTTGTCAAGAAGCTATCTATTCTACCATACCAAGCTCTAGGAGCTTGCTTCAGTCCATACAAAGCCTTTTTCATCTTGCATACATGAGTCACTCTGTCTTCGACTTCAAAATGTTGTGGTTTTTCGATGTAAACCTCTTTCTCAATCACACCATTAAGGAAGGTCATCTTTACATCCATCTGGTGTAAGTCCCACTTCATCACGGAAGCAAATGCCATGATAGTTTTGATGGAAGTGTAACTTGCTACTGGAGCAAATGTCTCTTCATAATCGATCCCCTCTTTCGAAGAGAATCCTCTAGCCACACATCTTGCTTTATACTTTTCAATACTTCCATCAGTGGCATGTTTTATCTTGTAGATCCAATTTGAAGATACCACACTTTTGTTTTCTGGTTTGGGTACTATATCGCAAACATCAATCTTCATTATCGACTGGTATTCTTCTGTCATTGCTTCAACCCATTCTTTCTTCTGAGCAACTTCCTCATAGCTGGTGGGTTCTTGATCTACAAGGTCACACATCGAAGCTACATAACTAGAATATGGCTTTGATCTTTTGTTGGTTCTTGTGGAGCCTTTTGGAGCTCCATATCTCTCTGCTTCTTGCATGATTTCTCGTACCGAAGCAGGTTTTCTCTCTCAAGAGATATCCATAGTAGGGGGTTCCTGAGGTTCTAGCATGTCATGATATTCAGATGCTACTATTTCAGGAGAGGTTTCAACTTCTATCCTTCTGGGAGGCACATCCTCTTCATGTACTTCTTCAAGCTGACACCTTCTAGATTTCTTAAGAGCTGTCTCTTCATCAAATGTTACGTCCTTACTATTCTCGATATGATGGAATCCTGAGATGTATATCCTAAAGGCTTTGAAGATTTCACAGTGTCCTACAAATATTCCCTTCTTCCTAGAAGGATCCAATTTGGTTCTCTTCTCTTTCGGAATATGTACATATACTGGATAGCCAAATATCTTGAGATGGCTCACTTCAGGTTTCTTTCCTGTATACATCTCTTTAGGAGTCTTGAATCCAAGAGCACTGTGAGATAATCTATTCTGCACATATACGACTATTCTTGCTGCTTCGGCCCATAGGTGCATGGGGAGGTTTTGGTCATGAATAATGGTCTTTACTGCTTCCATAATAGTCCTATTCTTTCTTTTTGCAACACCAATTTGTTGGGGATTATAGGGAGTGGTTAGTTCCCTCTTGATTCCTGCCTCCTTACAGAATGTTTCAAATTCCTTTGAAGTGTATTCTCCACCATTATCTGTTCTCAGTGTCTTGATACTCTTTTCTAAAATGTTCCCTATCAAGGATTTGAATTCCTTGAATTTCTTGAACACTTCACTCTTGTTCTTCAAGAAGTATATCCAAGTCTTTCTTGAATAATCATCAATAAATGTGACATAATATTCATATCCACATAAGGATATAGAGGGCATAGGACCACATACATCAGAATGAATTAGTTCTAATGTACCTTTTGTCTTTGTTTCACTTTTCGGAAAGGGATTCTTGATGTTCTTTCCACTTGCACATCCTTTGCAAGTACCCTCATGATCAATCTTCAGATCTAGTAACCCTGTTACCACCTTGCTCACATAGGGAAATGCTTTGTAGTTGATGTGAGTAAGCCTTCTATGCCACGGTTCACTTGACCTGGTAGTGTCATGGACAAGGGTTGTCTCTGGATGTCCTTTGAGTTTATACAGTCCTCCTTCTCCAATGACCACAACATCTTCAAGTGTCTTTCCTTTGGACCACATAAGTACTTGTCCATCTATAAAAGCAACTCTATATCCTTTCTTATCTAGAGCTGAGATGGAAAGTAAGTTCTTTTTCAAACCTAATACATACAGTACTTCCTTCATCTTCATGGAAGTCCTAGAGTCAAGCTTGTAGCTTGATTCACTAATACCTTTGATGGGATATTGATAGTCATCTCCCAATGATACTTTCTGGAGAGAGTTCTTTTCTTCAAGTATTGACAGAGTTTGCTTCTTCCTTGTCATGTGCTTCGAGGCACCACTATCAATAAGCCATGTGTCTTCACCAGGTGTTACAGACACAGAGAGTGCAGAGAATAGTACATATTCATCTTCATCTTCTTCTTTTGTTAGTCTCTTTCGAGGTCTTTCTTCTTCATCCTCATCTTTAGCTAGATGAGCATGATGTCTCTTGTTGTTGTTCTTCTTCTTCAGTGATGGACACTCTCTGGTTAGGTGTCCTATCTTATGGCAGTTGTAGCATTGATACTTTGAGTAATCCTTCTTCTTCTTTTGAAACTTCTTCTTGGATGGTTTCTGATTACTCTTCTTGAAGTTTGATTGTTTCCTTTCTTTAGTATGGGTGGCTAGAGCCTCGTCATCTTCTCTGAGTAGAGCTTCTCTGTTGGCTACTCTAGCTTCTTCTTGAATGCAGTCTTCCCATACTATGTCAAACTTCATACTTTCTTTTCTGGCACAAAGAGTCTGTATGATGAGTCCCAAGGTCTAGTGAGACCATTGAGAGCAGGCATAACTAGTTCATCCTCATCAAGGTTGTCTCCAATAACACTTAGTTGTTCTCTGAACTGGGAGACCCTTGTGAAGTAATCTTGAATTGATTCTCCTTTGCTCATCTTGGTTCCCTTCAGTTGAGCTCTTAGATTCATCTTTTTGTTGATGTTCCTTCCTTCATACATTCTAGAAAGAGCATCATACATCTTCTTTGGTGTCTTCTTAGATGATACTTGAGGGATCAAATGATCCTTAATAGAGTCAGCAATGATCCTCATTGCTTTGAGTAGGTCTTGCTCATGCTTCTCCTTAGCTTCAACTTCTGTTGGTTCTGCAATCTCATCCTTGATGTACTTCTCAAGGCTATTCTCTTTGAGAATGAGACCAATCCTGTACTTCCATGCTAGGAAGTTTTCTAGGCCTTCCAATTTGTTCTCAAGTTTAGTGCTTAGAGCCATTCTATTCAATAGGTCACTAAAAATTGAAAATCTTTAAAAATGAAAGGATGACCTTACCAATAGATGCGCTTGACTGAGGCAAGTTGGTTGATCCAACTGCTTTTTGGAGATCCCAAATCTTCACCCTTTAAATCCTACTTGCGAGGTTGCAGCACTGCAGAATTTTTGGTTCTGGTTCACTGCCAAACTAGGGTTTGGCTTTCCCAGAGATTCAAGCACCCAAAAATTTTGATCTTGGCTTCAATAGATGCGTTCCACGGAGGCGCAACTTTCTATGCAAGAAGATCTTCAAAACTCCAAAATTTGCAGAAACTCTAATTTTTTCCGGAGAGGGAGTTTCACCTTGTGAAAGTTTTCCTAATCAGGCTAGCTCTGATACCATATTAAGATTTCATATGCTAGACTAGATATCATTAGTGTTCAATTCAAAATCACAACAATAGCATATCCAGAATCGCTGATAGAAACACAATCACAAGATAAACATAGTATTTATCCTGGAAAACCCTCAAGGGGAAGAAAACCCAACAAAACTTCCTTTGTATAAGATGTACAAGATATAACCGCAAAACAATTATTCTCCTCCTTGTTGTTTTGTTTCTCTCTCTCTCTCTCTCTCTCCTATGCGCTACACAAGTGAGTGTCTGTGTGTCTAAATAAGAACCACAACTCTTCTATTTAAACACATTGAGCCAACTGCCTTTTACCCTAACCAAGTCGGCCCCACTAAACTGTCTAGGCTGACTTCACCTAGGAAGACTCAAAACAATATATTATATTATTCATGAGGGTACTAATGACCCGACTTACAATGGAGGCTTTACCTCATGAAACTATGATGACCAAATACAATAATAACACCCCGCCAGAGGAATAATAACATCTCCCTTGGGTTACATCAGTAAAATACATTTAGAATATCCTTTTAAGTTACAATATTCCACACAAGATACATGAAAACAAGCAAATGAGGAATAGAATGAGTCCAATAGTGTGTTTATAAAGGCTAATTGAACTCTAGCCAATCACTAAAAAACAATTTTTTTTGTAAAATTGAGAAAATTGGGAAACAATTCCCTTAACCTACGGGATCACTGAGGGAGTGTTTTAGAGTGCGATTTTTTTTATCGGGATCACTGAGGGAGTGATGAGGAATCGCTCTGGGTGCATCGCTCCGTCATCGCTCCCTCAACAATCACGGGGATGGCAGGGAGAGTTTTTTTCCCAAGGAATCGCGATTCCCAAAAACGCTCCCAAGAGGAATCGCGATTCCGGGATTGATTCCTCCATGAGCGCAAATTGGGAGCGATTTGCTGGGAGGCTTGCGATTCCCTGTAGCGTAGGGTAGGACGAGGCAAGAAAATCTAGGGAGCTAGGGATTCCTTCAGGTTGTAGCCTATAAACCACGTGGTTGTAGCCTCCTTCTAGTTGTAGCTGGAGAAATGAAGTCATTATAACAAGGGGGTTGTTGCCTCCTTGCAGTTGTTGCTGGAAAACTATTATAAAGGCTTCTGTAGTTTCCCCCCTAAGACTTCATTTTCTAAGTAAAAATCTTGTGTACTATGTTTCGATGATGTGATGATATGTAATGATGAGCTATAATTGTTGATATAATGATAATAATGTATTCTGCATAATATTGAATAAGTTGTTGATGATTATTAAAGTTGAAAAAGTAATAAAATCCATACACACTGTTCACCCCTCCCCTCTCAGTGTGCTCTGTGTGTCCAACATCTTCCTCCTTCAAGCCTAGGTTCATCTACTCCTACTAGTGCTCCATCTATTGCTAGTGGAGATCAAGATCAACATAACCATGTATTAG
This sequence comes from Pseudotsuga menziesii, assembly GCA_001517045.1. Lineage (NCBI taxonomy): Eukaryota > Viridiplantae > Streptophyta > Pinopsida > Pinales > Pinaceae > Pseudotsuga > Pseudotsuga menziesii. The sequence continues at coordinate 41,744 of LPNX010432951.1, read as the reverse complement.
GCTATTAGCAAGAGAACAAGCCCAAGAGAAAAAATACCCTTTGTGGAAGTATGTGATAAGGAAACAAGGCGATGGGTCAAAGCTTGGTGGAGAAGGTAGTGTGAGTTGAACTTGCAATTTTTGCAAGAATGAGTTCAAGAGCATCTATTACCAGGTCAAGGGCCATTTGTTGGGCCTCCCTTATGGGCTTGCTACATGTAAGGCAGTGAGTGTTAACCAAAGAAGGGAGATGGGAAGAGAGGATCATGTCAGCCAAGGGAAGGTTGCAGCAGCAAGCAAGAAACAAAAGAATGAGGATCCTCTTCCATTCTTGAGGAAACCTTCTAGCACTAGGCCTTCACCTAGCACATATGGGAGTGAGGTTGATATTCATCCAACAAGAAAGAGGCAAATGCCAAGTGGTTTAATGGACAAGATTTTCCAACAAGAGGCGCGAGAAGAGGTGGACCTTACCATAGCATTCTTTTTCTACCTCAACTTCATTTCATTCAATGTTACACGTTCACCATTGTTTATTGAGATGTGTCGAAGTCTAATTAAACGAGCTCCAACTGGTTATGTTCCTCCGAGTTTAGAGAAGCTTAGAACCACATTGTTGGGTAAGGAAAAGAAGAAGGTGGATAAAATTCTTTATCCAATTAGATCAACATGGCCCTCATCCAACATCAGTATTGTTTTTGATGGATGGACAGATGCAACACGCCATGCACTCATCAATTTCATGGTGTCTTCCCAAAATGGATCGGTGTTCTTGAAAGCGGTGGATGCTCTTGGGAAATATAAGGATGTACAGTGTTACCGACTAGGTTGCATCTAGTCAGAATTTCAATTGAGCCGACAAAGATGAACAAAGTACTTGTTCAAATTTAGATCTCAGAGGTCCATCAAGCCTTCATGGACTTTTTATTTTTTGTACCGCATGTTCATACCCCTTTGGGGAAGTTGTAATAAATGTACTAGCATAACAAATTTGTGTAAAGGACTTGGCTTCCTAAGACTTAAACGTCAATCCGATCATTCCAAGGTGTTTTTTCCCTTGACAATTATGCAATGCTGAATAAGCGATGTATAATTTTGGAGCTTTTCACCACTCCTCCAATGCTGAAATGGTCGTCTTGATGGGTAAGCCTTAGGAGGTTATTAAAGTTCACGTGTCAATGTATATGAGCGTGCTAGGAATCGATATTGAGTCGTATGGACATGTGCTAGGTCCCCCTAGAGTTTCGTCTGTTTCCGAGAAAAATATATTTTTTTTCCCTTTTCTAAGCCATTTTTAATGGTTTAATTAAAAAAATTCAAAATGTAATAAAAACTTGATCCAGTGGCAGAATTTGGCGTGGGGATGCTCGTTTTGACACTCAAAGCATACTCTTTAGCTCGAGGCCCACCTTTCATACATTCCGGGTGATCAAAGAGTCACTTAAGGTCATTTTTGGCTAACAGAGAATCAAATCGACACTTGAATGCTAAAAGTGCATCAATCTGGAACTAGGGTAAAAACTTGAATAATTTAATATCATTTTTTTAAATATGAAATGACATGGCATGTGGCCCCCATGTCATATGACCCCCATCCACTTAAAAGCATTCAAACTTTGGTTATGAAATAAGGTAACGAATGTTTTTGAAAGGACGGTGACGTTAACTTACATGGGTTTCACACCAACCAAGTGAGTGTTGCACTAGCATTAAGGAGTGGACCACCCTCATATGTATATCACAAATAAACTTTGGATACATATTAAGTTGTTATACCATATGTTTACCTCGGATTAAGGAGGCACATGATGTTGGTAGGAGCACTCGTGCAAGATATGAGGTGATGCCAAGGTAATGAAGCACATGCGTTTTGGATTGGATGAGTTGGCTTGGTAGGTGGAGTGATGTCACGTCCCCTCCCCTCTATGCACCGAGGAGAGGACGCGATCGACTGTGTTGCTGCCATAACCGAAGATCTAGCCCCAGGAACATAAACAAAAAGGCATAGAACATAAAATACATGTATAGATGCATAATACATGAAAATACAGCAGAAACAAATCTCATTCAACACATTCATATGTTCATAATAATTCATAAAACAAATACAGTTGCAGAAATTAAATACACAGAGAATACTTATCTTGAAAATAAGTTGTCCCGCAACTAGCTATGTCGCTGCAACGTTCCACCCAACCATAGGCCAGTTGTGCTCATCAATCTCTCAGCACAACTGCCACCCCTGAGCTGGGCATGATTTCCACAAGGAACTAGAGAACAACAGGCTCACGCATCGACAAAAACATATCAAAACTCAGCCAAGCCAAACTACAGTTTGTTTTATCAGGATGCTAAGGTAGTGTAAAGGTAGAATTGCTAAGCTAGTGAGCTCAACCACAGAGCTATGGACACTTGCACAAGATCTATCCAACTTGGCCTCCACACTACCTACACACCCAATACCAGGAAGTATTCCCTTCACTGCTACACAGTTCCTTAGGCCATACCTTCCCTTCCAGTGCTCTTTAGGGTGTGCATAGAAGATTAGCCAGCCCCTCTTGATCTCTTTGTGAGGTTCCTCTCTTCACTAGGTTTATCAAGCCAATTCTGGGCCTCTTCCACTCCTAAGTCTTTCGGACCAAAACAGGGATGCACATAACAACAAAATACAAATGTTGGGCATGAAGGAAAACATTTTGGCAACCAAAAACGAATTGGTAGATGGAAAAACAACCCTAGGAGAGAAAATTCAATTTCAGAAACGTCTATGGGCTTCACAGGGGACAATACGACCTCTTCAAACCCCCAATTCGTGGATCTCTGCTCCCATCCACTGTGCAACAACAAAAACAGATTTCCTAGCCATGGAAAAATGAGGAAATTGCAGAAAAACGGGATGAAAACGTCCCAACTTGCTCCAACTGCGTGAGGAAGAGAAACACATGGGTGAATAATGGCTTGGGCATGCATTTCTGGGTATTTACTTGCCCAATAAGCAAAAACACGTTTTTTTCCAAAACTGATGGCTTCCCCAATACGAATTTTGACTGACATACTCTTCCATTCCCAAGGCATTAACTACCTCAACCAACTTCTGGAAGAAATAAATGATTGGGCATAAAAGACAAAATGGGTAGTTGAGATCTTTATGGATTCCCCTATTGACATTTGGCTTTACACTTGTTGTCCGCCCAATGCACACCGTCAGTGGAAATCTTTTGGCCTGTTGTTTTCCTAAGCGGGAAAGGTGTGGCCTTGGGGGCAAAAAAAGAGCCAGGTGCTGTCACCTAATCCCAGCTCCTCCGTTTAGGCTAACTCCTAACGAAGCCAATGGGGGTAGTCCCTAAAAAGGTTGTCTAAGGCTTTTTTGTTTTAAAGTGTTCTTAGATGAATAGTGATAATTAGTGTTGTTTAAGAGTTTTGATATACACGAAAAAGACCATTTACGCAATCCACGTTGCTATTCGCAAAACACGAGATGAATGATAAGACAGATATTAAGGCATCCACGCATAAAATAACTTGAACAAATGGACAAATGGCCTAAACAAGATGATGCAAGAATAAATAGACCAGTGCCTAAAATGGAGTCAAGATGCTGAAAAATGTAAGTCTTTGATGTTTGTGAGATTGTTTTGCAAATGTACTTGGTCAAATTTTAGTGTACGTTTTATGAATGATCTTGTTAATTAGGCGAGGGGAATTACCAAAAATATTCTAAGTGGCCTCGTTCGAAGACATGTTGGACCCTCTGGTTTGTAGCGAGGCGTTCGATAACTTTCCAACCACTGTGAAACCAAGAAAGCTACCCAACATCCACAGTAAAGATTTCCCCACTTAGAATATTGTGCTCAATGCGGGGTGGTAAATTTTATTAAGTGTGAAATTGGAATTAAATCTGTGAATTAAATAGTGACAGTGCTTCTGGGTGTCTCGAATGGGTAAAGCATACACACTGTAAAATGGTAAATTCCAATTTTAGGGGATGATGAGTTGCAAATTTTATTAACAAACCAAGCTCTTCGACAAAGGGTGCTCTTGATCCACCTTATGGCGAGATTCAAGAGTCTTATCTAATCTATGATGCAAATGCAATGCAAGTGCTCTCTGATAGAGAGTGCTCTTGACTTGTCTTATGACAGGTTCAAGAGTCTTTAGGTTCTTTTTAAGATAATTAATCAAAGAGAAAGAAACACGATGAAGTAAATGGCATGCATGAAATGAAATTGAATCTAGCAATTAGTAGGAGATAAAACTAAGTCTAAAAGAGATCTAAACTAAGCAATGACAATACAAGACACGCTTCCCCCAAATAGGGGAAGTAGAAAAAAGTGTGGGAGGCTTAACCCCACTAGTCCTCTTTAGTAATGATTACAATCAAAGGGATTTTAACCCTTGTAGAGAAAGCAAGAAAGAAAACTAAATAGATAAGCCTTAAAGGCTTTTACAAGGATGCAAGCTATGCTTGATGTTTTTCTTCTTAGATTTTTGCAATTTCTATAATCTTTGAGTCCTTCCTGGTTCGCTTTTCCTCTTCGATATCTGCACAAAACAAACAAGTACTCAAACACCCATTATTTTTAGACAAAAAGAAACTAATCTAAGTACACAAATAACTCTTTTTTTTAATGCAAAAATTTAGTGTTTTTTGAAGCAAAACTAGAGAAAAAACATGCAAAGAAAAGAGTAAAATGGAAAGCCGAATAGATGGAAAAAAGGGCAGCCAACAAAAGAGTTGGATGGCTGCAACAAAAAGCAAAAACAGGGCAGTCAAGTAGGAAGCAAGATGGCTGCAAATCAAAAAGGAAAAGAGGTTTGAAAACGGACAAAAAGGGTGCCAGAAAAGTGCCTAAAAAAACTGAAAATAAGTGTGAAAGAGGGCAGCCAACTAGGAGGAAAGTTGGCTGCAAAATTTTGGCAAACATGACAGCCAAACAAAGGCAAGTATGGCTGCAAATAAAAGGAGAAAGACGGTAGCGAAGAGTGGAGAAAAAGAGGCCAAAAAAGCAAGGAAAAACAAGGTAAAAGCCAATAAGACAAAGAGGTAAAAAAGAGGAGTAAAAAGACAAAAAATGAAGGCAAAAGAAGCAAACCAAAAGGGAGAAAGAAGAGATGGATAAGAGGGAAAAGAAAGAGAAGAAGAAGAATGCGGGGATTTTACAACCAAAGGAAAAGATTTTTTATAGTTTGATTAATAGAGGTAAGGAAGAGCCCCTTTTTAGCCGTATGTTTTTTGATGTCGGATTAAGTGTTCTGAAGAACCTGCATGGTGAACGTATGAAGTTAAAAAAACCCTTGATGAGAAACCGATTGAACTTCAACCCCTCCTCTCCTAGCGATTCCTGAAACCAACACAACTCAATACAAATAAAATGATCAAATGCTAGGATGTAATAATCAAAATAGATAATGAAAGGCACTGGTATAACTGATTACTTCCTTCCCACTTCAAATATATAATGAAAATGACATAGAAAATCAAATTAAAACTTTAAATGACTATCCTATTGTGTTAGATTTATAGCCTTCATGAGCTAACATTGATCAAACATTAATTAAAATAAAGAAAAGGTTGAGAAACAATAGCACCTCGCAAGGTGAAAACCACATGCAAATAACCCACACATAGACCTCCAAAGTCACTTTATTCCTTTATCAAAATCTCAGTTACAATCTTGATAGAGTTCTCTTGCAATTTCTCCATATGCAAATGGGAAGAAAAGACTCTTATTTATACAAAAAGAAAAGAAAGATAGGGCTTAAAACCCTAAATCTAGACTAAGAGTAACACCGTAGTGAAACTCCTGACTGACTGAAGCTTCAACAGTTGATTCTGAGTTGAATTAATTACTAACTGAGATGCAGCTTAGTTGGAGTAATGAGGGGGGTGAGGTGGCCTCAATCCCCCTTGGTCTTATCACCAATCCAATAAAAACATGCCATAGAAAGAAAAACGTCCATGCATGGAGAGGGGCACAAATCCCAAGGTGAAGTTCACTGTAGCACTCAGATACTGACTCAAATCAGTCCAGACTTGATTGGAATCATCCCAGATGCTTTTTGCCGAGCTAATTAGCATTTATTTTATTCAATTTGGTCTTTTTTGGAGATATTTTGATTTTCTCCAATTTATTATTTTTTATTATTTTAATTAATATTTTTCATTTTTTGGGTTTTTTGAGAAAATATTAATTCCAAGGCAAAATAATAGTCTGAAAGTAAGGATAAATGTGTCTAGGGGTTAAATGAGTGTTTTGGCTTCAAAAATAAGTGTTTATTTGCAAAAAACACCCCCCAGACCACTTAATCATTATAAATTGAAAATTTTCAATTAAACCATGGTCAGAATGGTTTAATTAATTGAAAATTTTAATTAATTCTCTAAAGTCATAAAATAAAAATAAAAAAACTCAATGCCGCCGGTAAAATTTTTTTTTACAAATTTTTAAAGCATATGAGGGCTTAGGAAATGACCATAGAACATACCAATAGTGTCTAGTAGGTTCATATTTACTAGTTGGCCTCTAATAACCCTCCAAGGCTCAAATTTTAAAATCGAGCATTCCAGCTTTGGAGGAAGCGGGGGAAAAACTCATCGATTATACTCGACTATAGGCAAAGCATAATCGACAAGGGAAAAAACTTCTTGGAATACTTTAGTTGAAATATACGTCTTAGGGGACTGAGCCACTCAAAACCCCTACTAGCACACTTTATTACAAAAACCCCATGGGGCATGGTCATTTCAGCATAAAAATAAAAATGACTAGCCAAAATTGGCTAGGCAAAACATTCTGAACTTCTGTTGCACTGGATATGAACATTGACCACATTCATCAAATGGCAGCTCAACAAGAGGTTCAACTATGGTACAAAATAGTTGGTAACAACACTATTAGCTCAAGGGTTTGAATAATTTCCCTCCCTATTCCTTGTAAAATCATGCCCCTATCTCTTGTTGCATTGCATAGCTAGTTATGGGTATTTTTATTAAATTGCATATTTACATGATGTTTCAAGTTATATTGTGCCTGACTAGCACGAGAACCATAGGTATCAATTTTAACTGTCGATACATAAAACGCTAAATCGATGGTGGCGCCTTGGCTTTTAGCTCCTCACCATGATTTAATAATGGTATTTACATCATATACAATTTTTATGCAATTGGGGTCAAAATCGAGATATTACAAGTGAGGTCACCTACCTCATTTGAGGTGGCGCCTCCTCCATGCTAACACTCCAGTTAAACTAAAATCATCCCACCAATCCCTCAGATTACTCTTATCAACTGAACTTGATATTCAGTGTTGGTGGTGCCCCCTTGGGTTTCTCATTTCCTACTTAAGCAGGTCACTTCTCCATTGTTGAGAGTGGAAGGTTGAACCTCTGCTTACATACATTGTAATAGTTTTCTTGAGTATTGTTAATAAAAGGCTTTGGAGGCAATTACTGTGTGTGATCTGTTGTCCGTCGATTGCACACCAACAGCAGAAATCTTCCGAAAGTTGTCTCCTCACTTGAGAAAGTGGGAGAGGGGTGACCTTGAGGGTAAGCACAGAGCTAAGTACTGTCACCTACTCCTAGCTCCTCCGTTTAGGCTAACTCCAAACGAAGCCAAGGGGGGTAGTCCCTACGAAAGAGTTTCTATGGCTCTTAAGTTGTTAAAGTGTTTTAATGGTTACGAATGCGGATGGGTGTTGTTTAGGAGTTATTGTGATTTAAATATGTTTATTTATTATGAATTCGACACATAAGACAAAACAATCCACGTTGTTATCACGAGAATTAAAAGATAAACAATAATTCAAGATTTTATAAAATAATGATGCATTCATAGATAAGAATATAAATATGCCAAGACAAGTGATCCAGATATAACAATCAAGCATAGATTAAAAGATCAGTGCCTTATGGAGTCAGAGCTCTGCAATGCTTTAAGAAATAAATCCAAATTCTGAAATAAAGCTAGTGGATGTAACGTTGTGCAAGTGCTCTTGGTATATTTTAAGTATTTTAAATGATCTTGCGTATGGTGTCAACGAAGGGTTTTCAATAGCCGAGAAAATGTTACAAGTTAATATGTTGGAGACATGACGGCTCGCTCAGTATCCCAGGCTGGTATTGCGAAGATTGACCAGCTAGCTGAGAAGCTTAGATATCGGGGAGTTTTGACGCCTCTAATAAGAAGAACTTAAGAAATCTTCTACAACGCCGGTGCGTTGGTTATGGGTTTAAGTTATATTATGTTTCTCTTATGCGAACTTACCAAGTCCGTTCACCGTTCTGAGTACGAGCCCAACCCGAAAGTCGGCAGAGCATACTAGGTGAAGGATGATCAACGAAGTTAATTAATTATGGGAAAGTGAGTTGCAAATTTTAATTAAGTAGATTAATTAAAACTCTTCGACAGAAAGCGCTCTTGACCTTGTCTTATGACAAAGGTTCAAGAGACTTAATTAAACTAAATGCTTAATGCAAGAGGAATGCAAACTAGCTATGCTCTTCAATAGAGAGTGCTCTTGACTTGGGTTATTACAAGTTCAAGAGACTTAGTTAATTAATTGATCAAAACTTAAGAAAAAGAAAGTTAAAATACCCAAGAGTCTCTTTCAGGTTTTTTAGGCCCTAATTGGGAAAGCATGGGGGTAAGTAAATAAATAAAGAAACCTTTTTACTTTTTTCTATTTTATGCAAGATTAGCCTTCAAAAATAAATTATCTAACCTCAATAAAAGAAACAAAACTTTAACAATTTGAATCTATTCTATCCTATTCTACCTTTAGCAAATTATTAAACAAATATGCAAGCATGAAAAAGGGACGATACAAGCTTCCCCCAAATGGGGGAAGAGGGGTGTGGGAGCCGTAATCCCACTTGCTCTTTATTAACTCTTTTACAATTTTTTTTGATGTGTTTTTCCTCTTCTTGAATGAGCAAGGTGAGAAAGGGAAAGAAAGAAGAGGGAGATGTTTTGGTCTTTTTCGCTCTTTGTTTGCTCCTTTGCTTGCTTATGGCTTTTGGGCTCTTTTTAACTTCCCTGAAAACAAGAGCTTTGAACACTAACTTGTTATATTTTAGTCCAAAATGAAACAAAACTAGATCTATAAACTAATTAAAAGAAACTAAACTTCTACAATAAAACTGGAGGAAAGCAGATAGAAGAAGAAGCTACGAAATGGAGAATAAAAAAGGCAAAAGAGGGCTGCAAAAAAGGATGAAGAAGGATGCAAACTAAGGCCAAAAGAGGACTGCAAACTACAAGAAGAAAGATGAAAAAAGGGCAGTGAAAGAGGCGAAGAAAGAGGTTGCAAACTAAAGTGAAAGAAGGCTGCAAACTAGCAAAGAGGACAACCAACAAGGGCATACAGTTTGGTGAAAGATAAGTAACTTACGATCCAAACCTTGCCTAACCCAAAAATCAGAAATTTTACTTCAAAAGATGAATAAAAGTAGGGAGGAACCGGTTAAACCTGTGGATCTTTGAAAGACACTTGGATCTCGTATAGCATGCAATTATTGGAAATTTGTACTTGACTCCAAGAGAAGAAGATGCAACCGAGCTCAAACTTCTACTTGGTTGGATGAAATGATCTGCAAAATAACAACTCATAGACTTGCCAAACAAAGGATTAGATCATGTATTGTTCACAAATTGAAATAAAAAAGTAGCATGAAATATAACTGAATAAAGCAATGCTCTTTTTCAATTTCTAAAAGTAAATCAATAAACAGATAATTTGATAACTATAAATACCTGTTCTTATGTGCTTGCAAAAGCCTTCTAAAGCATAGATTCACAATCTCAAATTGACAAGAAAGAGAAAAATTAAAACAAAATCACCTCATCCATCAAGTGCAATCATCCATGATGTCACACCACATGAGCCTCCAAAGCCTTAATTTTATTCCAATGGTTGCATGAAAGCAACAAGCATTTACAAAGTTTCACCAGAGTTTCTCTACACAAAAATATCCACCCTAATAGAGCTCAAAGAGCCTCTATTTATACAAATTACAAGAGCTAAAACCCTAAATCAAACTGGCAATTGAAGAGAGCCAACAGAAAATCGACTTCCCAATCAAATCCCTGTCAAATCCAGCTTGGAGTGCAATCTCCATCAAACAGTAGAGCTCTCATAAATGGGATGGGGAGGTGGCCTCCACCTTGGCAATGCGCTCCCTGTTCCCTCCTTGGAAGCTTCACCATCCAATGTGGAGAGGCCAAGAGTATACACTTGAAATCCTTGAGATATGCGTGAGCTTTCTGTGGGAGATACGACTGAGTTATAACAAATGCGACTTGTGTGTATTGGGAGCAAAGCCCATGAGCTAGCCACGAAACAAGGGAAGAGACACCAAACAGCGCAAGCTCCAATCAACGTGAACTCCATCAAACGGTTGATGTCACCATGGTTTATGCATTGGATTTAATACTTCACGTGATCTCCTTATTTTGAACAATTCGCTATAAATAGAAATACACTAAGGTTTATTTAAAAAATTATGAGCGTGGATGGGGAGCCCACTCTTAATACCACTCACTAGTCGCGAGCCAACTCCCACCTTCATAATCGCGTGGGCACCAAAGAGGTTCACGTCACCCATTCATGTAATAATTCAAGTTTGAACAATTCGCATGGTGTGGATACATCAATCATGGTTTTTAATTTTTTAATTTAATTTGAGGATGGGCCCCTCATATCCCACTCATCATCCACATACTCTAGCGTGAGATCCACTTCACATTTCTCCTTCACGTCATCCATTCTTGATTAATTCATCACTTTAAAAATATAACCCAAAGTCTTAAGTTATAGCTTTAAAAAGGGTAGTAAATCCATGTGGGACCCATGCCATGTCACCTTCTCATCATTTTTTTATTAATTTTTGACTTTTCAAAACTTTGACTTAGGTGCATTATGTCCACTTTTAGCATTTAAATGCTACTCTGGTGCTCAATTAGCTGAATGATGACTTACGGGGTGCTTTGGCTGACTGAGTGATGGTGAAAGTGGCCCCTGGGGTAAATGATGCTGCTTCGGGCTTGAAAATGAGCCCAACCATGCCGAATACGGACTCCGGATAACTCTTTTATTACATTTTGAATTTTTCCATTTAAACCATTAAAAAATGGCTTAAAAAACGGGAAATTTTTTTTTTCTCAGAATCCAACGAAACTCTAGGGGGACCTAGTACATGTTCATACGACTCAATTGAAATGCCTAGTGTGACAAAAAACACTGACACGAATGCTCTAATAACCTCCCAAGGCCAAAACATCAAGACAACTACCCCAGCTTTGGAGGAGCGAGTGAAAAACTCAGAAATTATTGGTCGTTTGTTCAACAGCCAATAATAACCAAGGGAAAAAACACTCTGGGCTAGTCAGCTTGATGCCTAAGCTCGGGAAGCTGAGCCTTTTATAAAAATTTAAATGCTAGGACATTTATTACATTTTCCCCAAGGGGGTATGAACATGTACTTTACAAAAAATAAAAAGTTCAGCTAAAAACTGGCTAACTCTGGAACACACTGAACTTCTGAACTCTGGAGATGAGCATTCATCATGTTCGATAATTGGCAGCTCAATAGGAAGTTCAACTGTTGTACAAAATAGTTGGTAACATCTGGCTCCAACTGCGGGACGTGTGCTCGATCTAGTCTCTTATGCAAGGAAAGTATACGAGAACACTAGAATCTCTGGTTTCCATATCCTGTAAAAACATCTCAACTAGACAAGAAAACCTCAATAGCACAAGTTTTTTGAAAAAGAGCCAATGATCCAAAAATTGTTTTATTCAAAGGAATAACAAAACTTAACTGAAAAATTTATTTATTCCTAAGTATAGAAAGAAAATGCTAAAGTAAATGCTCACTTTAAGGAGCCTATTTTCCTACTATAAGCATGAAAATAAAAACGGTTATGTGTAATCATAAATCCAATGTAACCACCTAAGCATTTTATTAAAGTAAAAAGGTTTTTCCTTGTCTTTGGTTACTAGCCAAAACAAGAATATTTTATTCAGAAAATGTAAACTTGCGTGATGATCCAGAATGGGCGGGATGGATGGGAAATCATAGGCATGAATAATGTCGTCAAACTTCTTCCCAAACTGGTAGGTACTTGCGCAGGATGCTTCTATCCATGATTGGATAGTGCTGATATACAAATCGCGATGATGAGGCAGGTCGACTACTCCATCATGCTGATCATCAAAGCTTATCAAATGATAACTCGTTGTATAAACCCCAAGTTGCTCCAAAACATAAGGAACATCTATATGTGAAGACGATGGCTGAGAAAAAACTTCAACTAGTTGTATCCCATCTGATTCTTCATTGCACTGCCTTTTCAAATCCTTATTACCGATACTCGAATACAATTCTGACTGATCATATGAAAACTCTAACTGTTCTTCTTAACAACTTTCATAAGTCTGAGAATAAACACTCCCCTCACTGGACACATCATAGATGAGATTCTCAAAAATATTTTAAAAAATATCATAGGTTGGATTTTCAATAAAAGTCTAATAGTCATCATCGCCATCTATGTCAGATATGAGAGATGCCTCATCACTAGTATCAAGTCCCTGGCTACACTCCTCATTCTGCTCAAAACAATCTTCTTCGAAAAGCTGGGTTTCAAAGATATCACATGGAACCCAACTTTCCAAATGTTTGTCATCAGGTGGAAAGCATGGAGGACTCTCATCACATGAAACCTCTAAGATTGGATTTTCAATTAAAGTCTCATAGTTATCATCCATCTCAGATGTAAGGGATTCTTCCTTACTTGTATCACATCCCTGGCTATATCCCTCCTCATGATCATAGTCATCTTCTTCAGAAAAAAGGTCATAAGGTAGCAAACCTTCCAAACTATCATCATTATGCTCATTTGTAGGATTAGTACCAAAGTTTTCAGTGAGGTTATCCAACTGTTGACTATAATCTTCAACTTGACCCCGAGTTTCTGTGGTGACAGGATGGAGCTGTCCAACTGCGTTAATGTACTCAGCTCTCTTGAATATTGTTTTGCCTCTCTCCAACTTTCTCCGGAAATATCATGCATGTCACCTACATAGTTTATGTACTCAGGCTCGCTTGATGATGCTTTAGGACCACAACCCTCTGGAAAACCATGCTCCTGAACATAGCATGCATAATAGCAAGAAGATTCTTCATGAAGGTCTTCACACGCCCTACAAAATGGCGTGTAAGTTTCAACCATGTTAGCAGCCTCTAACTGATGAGGAGGCCTCTGTTCATGGTTGGGATTTCTTTTTTGCCATGTTGGTTTTGCAGGGAAGGTTCTAGGAGGTGGTGGAGGTTGAGTTCTTTCAACAGTTATGACCCTATTCCAAACCTCTTTAATCTGCGCTAAGTGCTTCCTTTCCATGTCTTGCATTTTCTCTGTCAGGTCCATGAGCTTCTTCTTATATGCTTCGTTTGATGGCTCTTTTCCTTTAGGTTCAACAATTTTTAGAGGAGTTGATGATCTAGAGTAATCCTGGATGTTTGACTCTCCTAAAGACTGCATATACTTATCAATTTTAATGGCCAAATTCTGAGCTTGAAGCAATGTGGTTGGCTCCTTGTCTCTAATCTGGTATTGGATCTTGCCACTTAATGCTTCTATGTAATAATCCAAAGTAGAAGCTGCAGGAGGAGCATAAGTAGCAGGGATGGAATTTGATAACCCTGTGAACCTATCGTTGAATTCATCCATGGTTTCCGTATCAGATTTCTTCATACTAGTCAAGTATGCCACTAGATGTCTAGGCTCCTTTTTGCTGCCAAATTTTCTGAGGAACGCAGCCTTGAAGGCTGCTATGGTAGCGAAAGAGTTGTTCGGCAAGTTGTCATACCAGTTTCTAGCCTTACCATTCAAAGATAGAGCAAAAAGGGTCATGTATACATCTTCATGTTTGTCAGTACCCCTGACATAGGCACCACAGTGTTCTGAAAAATATCTGAGATGTTGCTCAACAGAGGTAAAGGCACCAGTGCTTGTGAAAGTGACAAGCTTATCAATAGCTTTTTCGGGAATGTCATGGGGCTGACCTGCTATCTGAGTGAAATTGAGCTGACTAAAAAACTCACCCATTGTGTTAGGAAAACAGTTATTGTTTTGAATATTTTCTAAATTTTCTTAAAATAAAAGGTGGATGTTTGAAACAGACTCATATCCAAGTTCTTCAAGGATCCTACAAGAAGCAAGTTTGTTCAGTCTCCTCCTATAAACCTTTTCAGGCTCGGAGATGAAATTGAGCAAACCTTCCGAGTTTCTTCTAGTTGAATACCTTGAAGTGTTTACTGACAGTGGAGTCGCCAGGTGGATTCAAGTCTAATTTCGGAGAGTGATTGGACTAAAAATCTACCAAAAAGGGTAAAAAAGGTAAAAAACTAAAAATAAACAAAGGTCGTCCAGGAACAAAAAGATTTGTCCCCGGCAATGAGGCCAAAAGATGTTGTCCACCGATTGCACACCAGCAGTAGAAATATTCCGAAAGCTGTCTCCTCAATTGAGAAAGTGGGAGAGGAGTGACCTTGGGGGCAAGCATAGAGCCAGGTACTGTCACCTACTCCTAGCTCCTCCATTTAGGCTAACTCCTAACGAATCCAAGGGGGGTAGTCCCTACAAAAGAGTTTCTATGGCTCTTAAGTTGTTAAAGTGTTTTAATGGTTACGAATGCGGATGGGTGTTGTTTAGGAGTTATTGTGATTTAAATATGTTTATTTATTATGAATTCGACACATAAGACAGAGCAATCCACGTTGCTATCACGAGAATTAAAAGATAAACAATAATTCAAGACTTTATAAAATAATGATGCATTCACAGATAAGAATTTAAATATGCCAAAGACAAGTGATCCAGATATAATAATCAAGCATAGATTAAAAGATCGGTGCCTTATGGAGTCAGAGCTCTGCAATGCTTTAAGAAATAAATCCAAGTCTTGAAATAAAGCTAGTGGATGTAACGTTGTGCAAGTGCTCTTGGTATATTTTAAGTAGTTTAAATGATCTTGCTTATGGTGTCAACGAAGGGTTTTCAATAGCTAGGAAAATGTTCCAAGTTAATATGTTGGAGACATGACGGCCCGCCCAGTATCCCAGGCTGGTATCGCGAAGATTGACCAGCTAGCTGAGAAGCTTAGACAGCGGGGAGTTCCAGCGCCTCTACTAAGAAGAACTTAAGAAATCTTCTACAATGCCGGTGTGTTGGTTATGGGTTTAAGTTTTATTATGTTTCTCTTATGTGAACTTAGCAAGTCCGTTCATCGTTCTGAGTACGAGCCCAACCCGAAAGTCGACAAAGCATACTAGGTGAAGGATGATCAACGAAGTTAATTAATTATGGGAAAGTGAGTTGCAAATTTTAATTAAGTAGATTAATTAAAACTCTTCGACAGAGAGTGCTCTTGACCTTGTCTTATGACAAAGGTTCAAGAGACTTAATTAAACTAAATGCCTAATGCAAGGGGAATGCAAACTAGCTATGCTCTCCGATAGAGAATGCTCTTGACTTGGGTTATTACAAGTTCAAGAGACTTAGTTAATTAATTGATTAAAACTTAAGAAAAAGAAAACTAAACTACTCTTTTTACATGAGGGTAAGTAAATAAATAAATAAACCTTTTTACTTTTTCTATTTTATGCAAGATGAACCTTCAGAAATAAACTATCTAACCTCAATAAAAGAAACAAAACTTTAACAATTTGAAGCTATTCTATCCTATTCTACCTTTAGCAAATTATGAAACAAATATGCAAGCATGAAAAAGGGACGATACAAGCTTCCCCCAAATGGGGGAAGAGGGGTGTGGAAACCGTAATCCCACTTGCTCTTTATTAACTCTTTTACAATTTTTTTTGTGTTTTGCCTCTTCTTGAATGAGCAAGGTGAGAAAGGAAAAGAAAGAAGAGGGAGATGTTTTGGTCTTTTTCGCTCTTTGTTTGCTCCTTTGCTTGCTTATGGCCTTTGGGCTCTTTTTGACTTCCCTGAAAACAAGAGCTTTGAACACTAACTTGTTAAATGTTAGTCCAAAATGAAACAAAACTAGATCTAGAAACTAACTAAAAGAAACTAAACTTCTACAATGAAACCGAAGGAAAGTAGATAGAAGAAGAAGCTACGAAATGGAGAAGAAAAAAAGCAAAAAGAGGGTTGAAACAAAGGCAAAAGAGGGCTGAAACAAAGGCAAAAGAGGGCTGCAAAAAAGGGTGAGGAAGGCTGCAAACTAAGGCCAAAAGAGGGCTGCAAACTACAAGAAGAAAGAGGAAAAGAGGGCAGCGAAAGAGGCGAAGAAAGAGGCTGCAAACTAAAGTGAAAGAAGGCTGCAAACTAGCAAAGAGGACAGCCAACAAGGGCATACGGTTTGGTGAAAGATAAGTAACTTAAGATCCAAACCTTGCCTAACCCAAAAATCAGAAATTTTACTTCAAAAGATGAATAAAAGTAGGGAGGAACCGGTTAAACCTGTGGATCATTGAAAGACACTTGGATCTCGTATAGCATGCAATTATTGGAAATTTGTACTTGACTCCAAAAGAAGAAGATGCAGCTGAGCTCAAACTTCTGCTTGGTTGGATGAAATGATTTGCAAAATAACAACTCATAGACTTGCCAAACAAAGGATTAGATCATGTATTGTTCACAAATTGAAATATAACTGAATAAAGCAATGCTCTTTTTCAATCTCTAAAAGTAAATCAATAAACAAATAACTTGAAAACTACAAATACCTGTTCTTATGTGTTTGCAAAAGCCTTCTAAAGCATAGATTCACAATCTCAAATTGACAAGAAAGATAAAAATTAAAACAACATCACCTCATCCATCAATTGCAATCATCCACAATGTCACACCACATGAGCCTCCAAAGCCTTAATTTTATTCCAATGGTTGCATGTAAGCAACAAGCATTTACAAAGTTTCACCAGAGTTTTTCTACACAAAAATATCCACCCTAATAGAGCTCAAAGAGCCTCTATTTATACAAATTACAAGAGCTAAAACCTTAAATTGAACTGGCAATTGAAGAGAGCCAATAGAAAATCGACTTCCCAAGCAAATGCCTGTCAAATCCAGCTTGGAGTGCAATCTCCATCAAACAGTCGAGCTCTCATAAATGGGATGGGGAGGTGGCCTCCACCTTGGCAAGGCGCCCCCCATTCCCTCTTTGGAAGCTTCACCATCCAATGTGGAGAGGCCAAGAGTATACACGCGAAATCCTTGAGATATGCGTGAGCTTTCTGTGGGAGATACGACTGAGTTATAACAAATGTGACTTGCGTGTATTGGGAGCCAATCCCATGAGCTGGCCAAGAAACAAGGGAAGAGACACCAAACACCGCGAGCTCCAATCAGCGTGAACTCCATCAAATGGTTGACGTCGCCATGGTTTATGCATTGGATTTAATACTTCACGTGGTTTCCTTATTTTGAACAATTCGCTAAGCATGGAAATACACTAAGGTTTATTTAAAAAACTATGAGCATGGATGAGGAGCCCACTCTTAATACCACTCACTAGCCGTGAGCCAACTCCCACCTTCATAATCGCGTGGGCACCAAAGAGGTTCACGTCACCCATTCATGTAATAATTCAAGTTTGAACAATTCGCATGGTGTGGATACATCAATCATGGTTTATAATTTTTTAATTTAATTTGAGGATGAGCCCCTCATATCCCACTCATCATCCACATACTCCAGCGTGAGATCCACTTCACATTTCTCCTTCACGTCATCCATTCTTGTATTAATTCATCACTTTAAAAATATAACCCAAAGTCTGAAGTTATAGCTTTAAAAAGGGTAGTAAATCCATGTGGGACCCATGCCATGTCACCTCCTCATCATTTTTTTATTAATTTTTGACTTTTCAAAACTTTGACTTAGGTGCATTATGCCCACTTTTAGCATTTAAATGCTACTCTAGTGCTCAATTAGTTGAATGATGACTTATGGGGTGCTCCGGCTGACCGAGTGATGGTGAAAGTGGCCCCTGGGGTAATGATGCTGCTCCAGGCTTGAAAATGAGCCCAACCATGCCGAAAATGGACTCCAAATCACTCTTTTATTACATTTTGAATTTTTTCATTTAAACCATTAAAAAATGGCTTAAAAAATGGAAAAAATTATCTTTTCTCGGAATCCAACGAAACTCTAGGGGGACCTAGTACATGTTCATACGACTCAATCGAAATGCCTAGCATGACAAAAAACACTGACACGAAGGCTCTAATAACCTCCCAAGGCCGAAACATCAAGACAACTACCCCAGCTTTGGAGGAGCAAGTGAAAAACTCAAAAATTATTGGTTGATTGTTCAACAGCCAATAATAACCAAAGGAAAAAACAATTTGGGCTAGTCGGCTTGATGCCCAAGCCCGGGAAGTCGAGCCTTTTATAAAAATTTAAATGCTAGGACATTTTTTACATTTTCCCCAAGGGGGTATGAACATGTACTTTACAAAAAATAAAAAGTCCAACCAAAAACTGGCTAACTCTGGAACACACTAAACTTCTAAACTCTGGAGATGAGCATTCATCATGCTCGATAACTGGCGGCTCAATAGGAAGTTCAACTGTTGTACAAAATAGTTGGTAACATGATCTATGCATGTTTGGATGGAGTTTAATCTACAATAGTGAGGTAACTTGTATTTGTTTTCATGCTTGCATATGTTTGGGATTAACTTGCTTTCGAAATGAAATGGTATTTTAGTAAAGATAAAAGGTTATTCTTAATAGGTTACTCTTTTATTGTAAGTCGAAGAAGACTAATTGGTATATGTATGATTTCATGTTTGGGTCTACATTGTTGTTGTAGTCTTTTTTTTAGTTAACACAAGTATTTTTAATCCCCATTGCCAATGGTGAGAATCTTTTGTAGGAAGCCAAAGTTGGAACATTGATGAGCGGATGTGCTCTACCTTTCCTTCAGTGAATTCGAAAAAGAAGCTTTGTCCCTCTAATCTCACCAAGGATGTGTTTTATCTCCTTTATTTCTTGCTCTACTCTAGGTTTTAAAACTTTTGATCTTGTTATCCACTAATTCTACACTTAGTGGATATCCAGTGAGCCGCCAGTTATTGAACATGATGCATGTTCATTGATAGAGTTCAGAAGTTCAGTTTGTTTCAGAGTTAGCCAGGTTTGGCTAGCCTTTTTTATTTTTTGTCGAAATGACCATGCCCCGTGGGGTTGTAATAAAGTGTGCTAGTAGGGGGGTCTTGAGTGGCTCGGTTCCCTTAGACTTTGTTGTCGCCCAAGACTGGTACGCGAGTGTTGAAGCCCAAAATGCGAGCAAGCTGGCCCGGTGACAACTCTCTCTCGAGAGGCCAATGTCACCACACTCCTCTCTCCTCGCTTCAGGCTGGCTCTTCTCCAGCTCTAGGGGGGTTTCCCTATGTTAGGATCACTAAGGTAGGTGCAGCTGAGGGCAAGGTGATCTGAAGAGGCTGCCTTAGAGAAACATGGGTAACAAGAAATGAAAGGATTGTACTTGATGGACAGGAAGGGAAGGGAGGATTAGTCCTCGAGGGAAGACCGGCGTCAGTATCAGGAGGGGCAAATGGAGTCAAGAGAGAGTTAAAGAGGGCCTTGTTGTATGCGACTGAGGGGGAGAGATCGCATGATTGTTCAAACCTTGCTCAGTCTGGTGCAAAAGATCAAGATGTATTTCGTCCCTTCTAGCTGCGGGAGGTGTGCTGTACAAACAAGATACAAAGATCACACAATCAACTTAAGATAAAATGTCAAGATCGATACCCTTATAAGCATGCTTACAAAGGAGAGGAGGGTAACAACTGCTATGCCCCTTCGCCTTCCAATGTGCTGAATACAGCCCTCTATGGCCTCATGCATAAACATAGAAGACAGAAAACATAATCTAGTAGCTTCTACACATATTCAGATTCATCAAGAAAATGCCACACATAAAAGGAATGCTCAATGAAACATCCGAGAAACACCTCATTTATTTTTTCTATTAGGCTCTGGGGAAAAATCCTCTCAGCCAATTTTCCAGTGTTCCACGGGGACGCGCCTCCCAGGGTCGGGGGCTCGCCCCCTGCGTTTCCCACGCCCCGGGGGCTGGGGGCTCCATGTGAAACGTTTCCTGGCGCCCCCTTTTTGACGAAACGCGGTGAAACGCAGGTTAATGATGGGGGGGCTTCTACACGCCCCCCCCCCCCCCCCCCCCCCCCCCCCGAACATGGGGGGCTCCCACACGCCCCCCTCGAAATTTGTTTTTTTTTAATAAAAAATTCAAAAACACAAAAAAATAATAAAAAAATGAAATTTTTATTTTTATTTAAAAATAAAACTAAAACTTTTTAAGTTTTTAACCTAGACTTATTTACGTATTTATTTTACCTCCTCGTTCTGAACCGGCCGCATTGAGCTTCTCCTCAACCTGTGAACATCAACAATCCGTGGACCGTTTGTGTGCTGGCCGGTGTGGTGAGACCGTGAGAGCTCGTGAGCAGGCTGTGACCAATACCATCTGCCGGAGTTGTAACTCGTGAGCCCGTGAGCAGGCTGTGACCATTTGCCGGAGTCGTGGACGAACTGGAGCTATGGCGTGAGGAGTCGGACTATTGAGTAAGCCTGAGTTTAATAGTTTATAATAAATATGGCTGTCATTATTTTAATTTTATTATGGCTGTCATATACACAAGAAGTGGGCTACGATCTATCTATTCAACGTCTGTAGCTTACAGCTCTTGTGAGAGCTCACGATCTCATGCATGGAAGTTATTTATTATTTAAAGGTCAACGCCATTCATTTTTCCATGCTTGGGGCTGTGCTCATCAAAGGAGTAATATTACACAGTCTTTGTTTGTTGCCAGGATGTGTTTCTGTGTTGTGGAGAGGGGAGTTATTCGTTGTCCAAAAAAGGTAGGAATAGAGCAAGTCATACATAGGCCATACTGTTGTACATTGTCTCTCTTACACAGGTAATGCGCTTCTGTTTGGAGGTAATTTTGTTGACTGTAGGGGTTGCCTTGTAAGCTTTGATCAAGGAATGAGAAGTTGATTAGAAGGAGAGATCATCTGTGTATGTGTGCACTGTGTATTTCATTTATGTTTCCACTGTTTACTATTCTAGCTATTGTGTGATTCTTGCTACATTCGGAAATTAATTTTCTGTGTTTAAATAATTCAAAATTTGATTTGTTTAATTTGAGAACATTTGAACAGCAATCACCTAGGGTTAGGAAATTTCAATAATGCACCATTATGGCACAAAGGATTACATGTTTGTGAATGATGATATGTTCAACCATCAAGACAAACTAAACAAAAGAATGCCTATATACGTTGACAGATAAGAGAAGAAGAATCTCCCAAACAAAGTTCATGAAGGGAGAGAGGATGTAAAAGAACTTGTAATCTGCTTATTGGAGACTTATTTCACCCTATTTGGCATTTATATCAGACAGTGTTCCTATAGCCAACTCTCTATACCATCTTGAGTGTCATCTACAGCTGTTACAGCCATCTTTAGCCTCCTACGAACTCTGTATAAGGTCAGAATCACATTATATTTGAGATCTGATTGCCATTGGTTAGATTGAAGTCATTGTCATTTGCAGAATTGCATGATCAGTGCTAGACTGCTAGTATGTTCCTAGTGTGAACTGAATATCATGTTTACATTGCACAATGATGAATTTCAATTTAGCATGTATTTATTTTTATTAATTAATAATTTTAGAGATGCCCCCCCTATGTTAAAATTTAAAGACCCTGACGCCCCCCCGCCCCCCCGCTCCCTAAAATACCCCAAAATTTGGGGGTGTCTCTACACGTCCCCAATGTGCGTTTCCCCGCTCCCACGCCCCCCCGTCTCGGATACTTGGTGGAACACTGCAATTTTCCATCTATTACAAAGAAAGAGGCATCCTCTTTATAGCCCAAAAAGGCTCTTCAAAAAAAAAATAATAAAAATGAAAAAATCAAATAAAGTGGACATAAGATCCACTTTTTCTTGCCCAAATTACTACTTGACTACTAAAGTGTAACTAACACTTTGTTTAAAGAACACCCATTTAACTAAAGACAAACCAAAAAGGTCCATCCATCAAATCTGATATAAGAATCGGCTTCCAAACAAAAGTGGGCAACCAACTGCAGCTGAGTGTGTACTTCCACGTGGGCATGGAGACAGAGCAAATTCGGGCGATTGGCTGTTACAACTTGGCATTTAGACATGTCACGCTGCTGAGGAGAACTCCACGTGGTAACAAAATGTAGCTGAGCTGCTACCAACTCCACGTAATTGCAAGAGTGGAATCTAAATCAGACTCCTGTATCAGTCCAGTCCCCATCTCAATCTCACAACTCAGACTTTGGTTATGCATAACTGCCAGAGTAGACTCCTTCTTACTGACGAAGTCAAAGTTTTAAAACTTAACTTCTCACCGACTGCCATGTACAAAAGGCTGATTGAAACTTTGAGAAAACTCGTGCATACTAGTGTTCTCTAGGTGAAACGCTACTTTTGATTGACATCTTCGTACTGTAACTAGGGATGATCTTAAGCTCTGATGCCATGTATTAACAGCTGGCGGCTTAGTGGTTTACAATTGGTGCATGGAGAAACCAGAAGAGAAACTGATTTTCAATCCTCAAGCCACTTGGTCCTTTCTCTGCCTAGATCAATTTATTTCATGAGGAAAAAGAACGCCAAACTTTGCGTGACTGGCTGCCGGCAATTTCATGTGCTTGTTTTCACTCAATCGGCAGTCAGTGCCTGATGGAGCTGCAAATTCCTTTAGCGAATTCGTGGTACTCCTTCAGAACTCTGTTGTTGATGGTGGACATGACGTAAGTCACGGTTCAAGTGACAGTCGAAACCAATCGATCCCCAATTAATCGGTGGCCACTCCAAATTCGCATCGCAGATACCCAAAACAGCTCTCAATGATTGAATTTTGACCCATTGATTACAACGGCTAGATGGTGGCGATAGTTTATGGCCTGACACAATGGAAATCCATCGGTGGCCACGAGGAGAGACGTGTGGCTGTCAATTGACTGTTAGGAGGAAAATTTTGTGCTGCTGGAACACCACGTATTCTCTAGTCTTTGTCTATCTGTAACAGAGAATTTTCCTCCTTTTGGAAATTTCCGTTTCCCATCATGCACAATACTTGGATCTCTAATTTCTCCTGTGTTTACCATCACTTGTGTATCAGCTTCAAAATGTTGTGTCGGCATTCCTAACTCCTTGTGGGATACACGAGATATAGCTGAAAAAGACTCAATTCAAGTTATAGCATAATAAGTTTCCCTAGATGTTTCTCCATGACTCGTTTTCTGCTTTTGATTGCTGTTAAACTAGATGATAATATAGAGCTCTTTTCGGTGCTTGTTGTCCAATTCTTCTCTCCATATATGGTTCCTTCCCATTCCTGGAATTCTAGAGGCAACATCCCATCCAACTCAGCTTGTCGCCACTTTTCATAACACTTTATCTGCTCATCCTTTAAATAAGTTGAAATCTTGGATGTCAGCGTTCTTTTGTTTCTCCCAAGTATCCTTCTCTTTTTTCGTCTTAGCCACATTCTGTTCACTGTCCTGAGCAACAACTACCAGATTTAACTCTGGTTTCCTTGATTGCTTGAGGAGAAATATTTCTAGACCGCTTTCCAATTGAAATGGTTGGTTGACCTTGATATTTTGACTACTCCATGAACTTGTATCAACAAAAGCAAGAGTTGATGTAGATCTCATTTTCCTACACTCATCAATAACAGCAAGAGCTGGCAAAGCTAGCTGTTGTTTAGAATCTTCAAGGAGGTTTTCTTGCAATTTGTGCCTTTTGAATTCTACTTGAGACAAACAAAACTCTTAGTGCTTATTATTTACTTCAATTGCCTTCCACACTTGCTTCTCCAAAGACTAAAATTCATTTTTGGCCAAAGGTCCCTGTTGATGCATGGTCCAGCACCTTGAATATCCTGATATAGGTTGTTCATCGGTATTGTCTAGGTGGCGAGATAAATCATTCCCTGTAAGGAAGCATCCATCACAATCATTTAGACTGTCTATTGAGGAGTTTAAGTTATTATGTGTGCTCCCATTGCCTGTTGAGGACTTCTCTGTTCTATACACAAGTTCTAACTTTTCATTTTGAAAGTAGATATCGGTCTTCGCAGGTTCATCTGGAATTCCCTTTTCACCCAATAAAGGATTTTTATAGATAGAAAAGCTACCATTTGTACTTGTATTAGATGCATCCCCATCAACTTGACTTGCAACAACATTATTCATTGTTGAAAGAGGACATCGAAAAGAGCCTCTTCTTGAACCGGCAGTAATCACTTCATCTGTCTTCTCTCCATCTCTTCCTCCATATTTGCTAAAGTGGCCAGCCATGCACATCCAAAACTGAAGTAGTGGCTTCTGGATTGTTGAAATAACCATCTTTAATTCTTGTCACTGATTGTTTACTCTCTTTTCTTGTTTAGTTGTGCCTCTTCAAGAACAACTTCTGAGATTGTAGCCTGTGCTTTTCCAGGAGGATTAAGACATGCTAAAGCCATGATAAACAGTATATTGAAAAGTACACAGAGCCCAATCAATGATCCTGTAAATAGTGCTTTAGGCACTTAAAATGCAGATGCATTGGAGGGGTAACAAGTGACTTAGCATGACACAAAAAACATTGTGAATCTTACTTTCCTCTAATAGCTCAAGCTCATAAGCTACTTCCCCAACTCTCTGAAACACTCTGTAGGGCCCATAAAAGCGTGGTTTCAACTTCTCTACACAAGTTTTCTTCAATGAAGACTTCCTATATCTCTGCAATCTCAAAAAAAACAAGTCTCTTACCTTGAAGCTACACTCAACCTTGTTCCTGTCTACATACATCTTCTGCTAGTTTTGGGTTGCCTGCAAATGATCCTTCAGGAACCTACGGATATCAAGGTTCTCCTATATCCAATCTTTGGCTTTGGGAGCCCTGTTATCCCCAAATGCCATGTCCAAAAATGAAGGGCATCATATCCATAGAACGCTTGGAATGGGGTCATACCAATGGACATATGGTAAGTGTTATTGTAGCAATGTTCTCCCATGTACAAACCTTTAACCCATACTCTTTGTTGTCTTGAAACATAGTTCCGTAGATAACCCTAAACCCATTTGTTCACAATCTTTGTTTGAACATCCGTTTGGGGGGTGTTAACTGGTGCTGGGAGTCAACTTCGTACCTTCCAATCTAAATAGCTCCTACCAAAATGCATTGAGAAACATCCTATCCCTATTGCTGATAATGAACTTTAGCAACTCAAGGAGTTTGAACACCTCCCTGAAAAACAACTCTGCCACTGGCAATGCCGAATACTTTGAAGAAGTGGTGAAGAAGTGTGTGAACTTGGTCAACTGATCAACCACTATGTATATGGTTCATTTGGATTTTATATAAATCTTGTGCTACTAAGGTTTTCTTGTCAAGTTGAGATGTTTTTACAGGTTATAGAAACCAGAGATTTTGGTGTTCTTGTGTGCTCTCATTGCCTAAAGACTCGATCGAGCACACGTCCCACAGTTGGAGCTAGATGATACCACCTAAGTTGTACTTGTTGGAGTTTTCAACTGAACCAGCAAAGTAGAACAAGTACACTTATTCATTCTTCGGAGCTCAGAGGTCTGCCAGGCCTTTTCTAGGAAAATGTTTGAATTTTCTTGTACCACATGTTCATACCCTCTTGGGGGAGTTGTAATAAATGTCCTAGCATGGTGAAGTATGTAAAAGACTCAGTCTCCTGTATTGGACACAATGGCACACTGAGAGGGGGAGGTGAATCAGTGTGCTAGCACTCTTAACAATTTTCACTTCAAGACTTGAGCAGAGTTCATCATTCACATTAAGCTATTAAGTACATCAATTATGCATGTCACCAATCATAGATCATAGAGACATATCACAAGACAAATATAGTAAACACCAACTCATATTCCAAGACCCAACTTCGTTTTCTTAGCTCCAACTAAGAAGATGTGACGCATCCAAACCTCAAAGTACATGAATCATCTTGCCTTCACATACTGATCACTCTCATCAACTCTGTCATGTCACTTGTCAAATAACTTGTCAATGTCAAGTCAATATAGTCACTGATGTTCAAGAATCTTGCCAAGTTATCACAAAATCATTACTATTATACTGAATATTATTGCTTTTGATTTTGTCCTAGAATCACTCTTTCCACATGCCACTTGTTCATGTCCCTCATCAAACGTACTAATGCCACTGATTGTTGACTTGCCCAATATCAAAGCTTATCCCACATTGCCACTAAAATGTACTATTCACTGTATAAAAATTAAGCTGCCTATTTGTACATGTTAGTTTTTCTTAGATCCTATTAGCTTAGTTAGGATCTTTATTTGAAAGAATAACAAGTACAACAATATGCATAAGATAGAACAGAGACACAAGACACAAAGATTTTCACCGGAGAAACCATAAAGGAGAAATCCCCGCAAACTTCCTCAGAATAGTACAGTCACAAAGACTGTCATAAGATGATCAAAACCAGTAATAAGAAGTCTCCTGCAGCTATCTATCTACCCTCCTTGTCTCTCTCTCTCTCATGCGAACTTGAGTGAGTGTGAGGTGTGTATAAATGAGGGAGGGCGCCTCCCTATTTATACTAATCAAGTGATTGACCTATTACATGACTGGGGTTGACCTCTTACCCTAACAGGGTCGACTTCTCCTAGAGAGACTCCAAGTACACATTACATGATGTTACACTGGGGACTTGTTATCACATATACATTGCAGCTAGGCTACCATGATGCAGCATACAAATTGATTTCTTTATTCTTCTGAGCTTTTCATTCACATGGAGTTTTAGCATGGATCATTACAACCTCAACCATTACAGAGCCTTGATCAACAGAGTTTCCTTATCAGGACTGAGATCCATTAGTCCATTGAGATGCTTTCAGTGATGACCTAGTTCATTTGAGTAGAGTAGCAGATCAGATATGGTACACACAGTTACAGAGGGGCCTATTAGATGGAGACACGTATATATGATGAGATCGGGTATATGCTTCTATAGTTTGATTTTTCTCTGTGATGTATATCAAACACCTATGCTTGTCTTGTTAAGATGATCATGGTGACCTATGCTTATATGTGTACTAGTGCTTGAACTTATGCTGGGACTAATCAAAGGACTTGATGTTGAAGAATGTTGCTCA
The DNA here is from genome assembly GCA_001517045.1 of Pseudotsuga menziesii. Taxonomy (NCBI): domain Eukaryota; kingdom Viridiplantae; phylum Streptophyta; class Pinopsida; order Pinales; family Pinaceae; genus Pseudotsuga; species Pseudotsuga menziesii. The sequence goes on along the minus strand of LPNX010432951.1, from coordinate 14,514 downwards.
TGCCATGCTTATAAAAATAGTAAACCCTAGTGCTATGTTGGTTCCATGTGTCATTTGTCCCCATCCATCCAGTTCATTCATTGTTGAATTTTATCCCATGACTTAGATTGATTGAGACTTGTGAGATTGAAGATCTTTTCCCCATCTTGACCCCTGTGCATGATAGACTCCATGTTGTTATGTGTCTTTGGCTATGAAGTATGTGGCTTGGCCAGTGTGGTTGGGTTCACTGGGTAGTTCTCCTTTAGTTCTCAAAACAAGTCTTCCTCCAAACTGTGTTGCTAAACACTAAAGCATCGGAATGCATAAAAGCTATATCTAAATGATGAAAAGTAAATGTTTAAAAAAGTAGTCAGTGGCCAAGGGGTTGAGCACTCACTCTTTGTATAATGTAAGGCTCATCTTCCCTCCATAGGGGCAGCATGGAGAGGCAAACACGTTAGGGCTATGGACTGCTCAATGGCAGAGGGTCTAGGCCTTAGTCATTTACTGGAGCCCAGAAGGCTTTCCAGGGCAACTGCTCTTGTAGGTTGGCTACTATCTTATGTGAAATGTGAAAGTATTGAAAAAGGTCAAATGGTCAAAGGATGAGCACTCACTCTTTGTATAGTGTTCAACTCAATTTCCCCCAAAGGGCAACAGGGTGAGACTAGCCTACAAAGGTTATGTCTTTGTCAGTACTGAAGCTCAAAAGGCTTCCAGGGCACCTACCTTTGGAGGTTGACCTGTATTTTGAAAGTGATGAAAAGGAAAACTTACTATAGCTTGAAGGAAACAAACCCAAGTACTTTATCCAATTGTGAGAGACCACCGTCCCCTATTGCTATATGCCACGCATATGTCACTTTGGTTGAGTGTATTGGTTATCATTCAGAGAGATCACATAGTCAAAGTCAGTTAGAAGTCATTTCCCTTTGCTTTAGCCTTGTTTTCCATCTTCACCCAACAATAGCACATTGCTTAAGCTTTGTAAGTATGGCATGAACAAGCAGACTTCCAGAAGGTTTCGAGACTTTTCAAAGGCACAGGTATATCTTACTTACTATTACTATTGTTGTCACAATGTCACTATGATTATGAATAACATGATTTAAGTTTGGTTTTGATATACACCATTGGAGCATTTCTTACCTTGGAAGCATGCAGGATCATATGGGTACTGTATCTCACCTCCAGTTTGGGTACTTTGACCTGGTCAACCTAGTTGACCAAGTCAAACATGATTCCCAAGGAAGTGACTCAAAAAACAACATTGCTTAGATTTGTTCTAGACATGCCCATGACCAATACTGCGGTTTCAGTTTTGAGAGTTTGGCCCCAGATCTCATGATCACGGATTATTATCACTTTATTATTGGCCAAATGATCAAATTTTATTACAGATGGCAATGATTTTGGTTCTCCTAGAGCATTGCAATGTTCCATGGGGTATGAGTAGTCACTTATATCATTCTTTTGTCTCCAAATCATCCAGTACAGTCAGTTTTCCCCAGTTCTCAACCTAGACAGAGTTATGATGACTTTTAACAGTTTCAAAGGATGTACCACCAGAAAATGAACTAGAGAATTCACTGAAAAAATCAATTTGGCCTATTGGGTCATGGAAATGGCTTGGAAATTTGTCAAATGATGTGGTTTGGCTCCTCGGACAATTCTTCAACAGTTTCAGTCAGCATTGTTGTATGGATTATTTTATTCTTGGCTCAGCCAGTGAGGACATCCCCCAAGGGGCGCCCCTCAACTTGGCTAATTGATGTATTACATTGTTATATCATATGTTATGAGGTTCTAATGGGGCCTAGGGTGAATAAAGCCCCTAGTGCCCCCCTTTTTATGTATTATCATGATCACATCTTATGTTATATCTTATTTTTTACTTAGACAAGGTGTCATTGGGAAAAAAGTGTGCTCCCCTTGATCTAGTCAAGTTTATCCATGTAAAATTGATCTCCATTGTTGATGATGTTATAATCTCAACCATCGGATGTAAAAGTAAGTTAGGGTTTGCGTCTCTCAAAAAGATATATAAAGACGAGAGCCCTCCCATTGTATCCCATGGGGAAATTTGGCACCATTAGCTCTTGAAGAATAATAGAGAAAATTTTTCTGGGATTTCGTCTTTTGTGGATGATTAAAGAAGGTTCTTTTTTATTGACTGACATTATTTCTCGCTTGCATTGGAGATTATTGGTGAATCTGTGGCATAATTTTTCTAGATGCATTCTACTTGACAGTGAAGTCGATTTGGAGAGGGGCGCACCTATGGGAGACATCCACCGTGCTTTTCTTTCCGAGTTGAACAATACAGGATGTATTTCTTTCTTATGATTTCTTACTCTCTTATTTGTTTACTTCTCATTAGCATTTCTCATTTTTCTTGTCGTTCTCATTGTTATTTAATTGGTTTGGTAGGAGAGATGGCGCTTTTGGCTTCCTTGGGCGTTTTAACAAAGCTGGATTTTCACCATTTCTTTACTTGATCTATGTGGAAATAATCTTCATCACCTCGGAATTCATCCTCGGAAACATCAGGTACATTTTTCCTAGGTAAAATCTATCATTTTTCTCAGTATCTAATCGGGGCTGCATTTTCCTTTCATCAAACACTCATTTAAAACCCTCATTCCTTGGATTTGTAGGTTCTAGTTTGCGATAGGATATAAAACTCAAAACCCACTTTGGATTTATTATAAAACCCCTAAGTCTTAATTTTCATCATTACCGGACTCCATTTGCCCATCTTAAGCACTGGTCTACTTCTTAGGGGAAGATGCCCTCGTTGAGAGGAGTGGGTATTTTTGAAACCACAAATTGGGTATTGCTGGTTTCACTTTCATTTGTTTAATCTTACATCCAGCAATCAATCTGAGTATCCAATTTCGTTTAATTTCACCGTTTTTCCCAAAGACAAGGCAAAAACTTTTTTATATTAATAAAATGCTTAGGTGGCTAAACTAGATTTATGATTACACCTAACCTTTTGTGTATCATGCTTAGAGTAGGAAAATAGGATCCTTAAAATGAGCGTTTACTTTAGCATTTTCTTTATGTACTTAGAAATAAATAAATTTTTCAGTGGAGTTTTTTCTTTGAATAAAGCAACTTTTGGATCATTGGAAATTTTTCATAAAACTTGTGCTACTAAGGTTTTCTTGTCAAGTTGAGATGTTTTTACAGGATATGGAAACCAAAGATTCTGGGGTTCTCATATGCTCTCCTTGCATAAGAGACTAGATCGAGTACACGTCCCGCAGTTGGAGCCAGATGTTATCCACTTATTTGAACCATAGTTGGATTAGCTAAGGAGCCGCCATTTGACAAACATGATAAATGTTTGTGTTCCAGTGTATCAGATGATCCGACTTTGTGCCTAGCTAGTTTTGGCTAGTCCACTTTTGTTTTAAGTAATTATGACCATGGGCCCACGGGGTTTGTAATAAAATGTGCTAGTAGGGTGTTTTGAGTGGTTCGGTCTCTTAAGACGTAGAATTCCAACTAAGGTATTCTAGGGAGTTTTTTCCCTTGACAATTATGCTTTGCCTATAGCTGAGTATAATCGACGAGATTTTCTCCCGCTTCCTCCAAAGCTGGAATGCCCGATTTTGAATTCTGGGCCTTGGGGGGTGTTGTCCGCCGATTGCACACCAGCAACAGAAATATTCCGAAAGCTGTCTCCTCACTTAGGAAAGTGGGAGAGGTGTGACCTTGGGGGCAAGCACAGAGCTAGGTACTGTCACCTACTCCTAGCTCCTCCGTTTAGGCTAACTCCTACTGTCACCTACTCCTAGCTCCTCCGTTTAGGCTAACTCCTAACGAAGCCAAGGGGGGTTGTTATTCTGAGACTTATGAAAGTTATAAGGAAGAGCAGTCAGAGTTTTCATATGATCAGTCAGAATTGTATCTAAGAATCGGTAATAAGGATTTAAAAAAGCAGTGCGGTGAAGAATCAGATGGGATACAACTAGTTGAAGTTTTTTCTTAGCCATCGTCTTCACATATAGATGTTCCTTATGTTTTGAAGCACCTTGGGGCTTATACAACGAGTTATTATTTGATAAGCCTTGATGATCAGCATGATGGAGTAGTCGACCTGCCACATTATCTCGATTTGTATATCAGCGCTATTTTGTCATGGATAGAAGGAGCTTGCGCGAGCATCTATCAGTTTGGGAAGAAGTTTGACGACATTATTCATGCCTATGATTCCCCGTCTAGCCCGCCCATTCTGGATCATCACACATGTTTGCATTTTCTGAAAATTGAGTCCTTACTTTGGCTAGTAACCAAAGACAAGGCAAAACCTTTTTATATTAATAAAATGCTTAGGTGGCTACACTGGATTTATGATCACACCTAACCTTTTTTGTATCATGCTTAGAGTAGGAAAATAGGCTCCTTAAAGTGAGCGTTTATCTTAGCATTTTTCTTTTTAGGAATAAAATTTCTAGTTAAGTTTTATCATTTCTTTGAATAAAGCAACTTTTGGATCATTGGCTCTTTTTCATATAACTTGTGCTACTAAGGTTTTTCTTGTCAAGTTGAGATGTTTTTACAAGATGTGGAAACCAGAGATTCTAGTGTTCTCGTATGCTCTCCTTGCATAAGAGATTAGATCGAGCACATGTCCTGCAGTTGGAGCCAGATGTTATCCACTAATTTTGCACTTAGTTGGATTACCTGAGGAGCCGCCGGTTGACAGACATGTTCAATGTCTGATTCCAGTGTATCAGTTGATCCGTCTTCATGTCTAGCCAATATTGGCTAGCCAGTTTTTTATTTGAATAATTTTGACCATGGCCCCCCAGGGTTTGTAATAAATGTGCTAGTAGGGTATTTTTTGAGTGGTTCGGTCTCCTGAGACGTAGAATCTCAAATAAGGTATTTCAGGGAGTTTTTGGCCCCTGATAATTATGCTTTGCCTTCAGCCGAGTATAATTGACGAGGTTTTCTTCCGCTTCCTCCAAAACTGGAATGCCCGATGTTGAATTCTAGGCCTTGGGGGGTTATTAGAGCCCAACTGAGTGTTATAAACCTACTAGACATTATTTAGGTAGATCATGGTCATGTCCCAAGTCATCTGGACACAAAAAAATTTCGAAAAAATCTTTTTCGAATGGGGAAAAAATTATTTTTAATTTTTTAATTTTCAATTACTTTTTCTAAGTTTTTTGGGTTAATTTTTCCATAAATTAAATGGAAAAACCCGTTCGTGGTAAGTCGGTCATCCGGACTCTGAATTCAGTGATTGAAGGCTCTAACCTTAAGCCAAAAATCATTCTTGATTAGCCAGTTAGTCAGAACCAACTTTTAGATCAACAATCGGACACATAATGCCTTTTTTCTCAAAAAAGTCAGCTTTGAGTAAAAAAATGATTTTTTATTAAAAAAAGATTATTTTGGGGAAAATTAAAACTCTCTAAATTAATCCAAATTCAGTAAAATAAAAGGCTAAATGACATCTCATGGAGCACTTATGATGATTGGAGTTATCATAACTCAGCTTCAGTCATCATTAAGAGAGCAATTAATTTATTATCAGTTAGCAGACATGTCATCTCCAGCTAAAGAATGAGATGGAGAGCACTCATTGGTCCGGTGATTTGATCGAGGTGAAGATTGAAGCTTACACCATCAGTAGGCTTCCCAAACCTAGCAGAGGCTGCTTCCAGACCTAAAAAGTGGGTTTACCAACATTACAGTGCCTCCTTCAACAGCTCATGCCCCTCTCTCTCCTGAGGGCGCCTTCCACACGTGTGGGCTCATCTGTGGATGGATTTCAGTGTTTAGGGTTGGAGTGGGGGTGCCTTGCCTAGGTGGAGGCCTCCCCTCACTCCTGGTTCTCCAATTTAGGTTTGGACCTCTGTTTGGTGGCTAGGCTGGTTAGGGTATGAGGATTGGTTTTAGGGTTTTAGCACTCTCTCATTGTACAAATAGAGGCTCCTTTAGCTCTATTCAGATCGATTTTTGTGTAGAGAAACTTTGGTGAAACTTTTGTAATTGCTTGTTGCTTCTATGCAACCATTGGAATAAAATTAAGGCTTTGGAGGCTCATGTGGTGTGATTCTTTAGATGATTGCACTTGATGGATGAGGTGATGTTGTTTTAATGCTTTTCTTTCTTGTCTATTTGAGATTATGATGGTATGCTTTAGAAGGCTTCTGTAAGCACATAAGAACAAGTATTTGCGGTTTGCAAGTTAGCTGTTTATTGATTTGCTTTTAGAATTTAAAAAAGAGCATTGTTTTATTCAGTTATAATTCATGCTCTTCTTTATTTCAATTTGTGAACAATACATGATCTAATCTTTTGTTTGGCAAGTCTATGAGTGTTATTTTGCAGATCCTTCCATCCAACCAAGCAGAAGTTCGAGCTCAGCTGCATCTTCTTCTCTTGGAGTCAAGTACACTTCTCCGGTAATTGCATGCTTCACGAGATCCAAATGCTTTAAAAAGATCCACAGGTTTGACCATTCTCTCCTTACTTTTATTCATCTTTCAAATTAAAAAATCTTTATTTTCTTGGGATTAGGGCACGTTTGGGCTAAAGTGAACATTCATTCACTTAGCCTTTGCCCTGGTTGGCTGCCCTGTGCTTTATTTTTAGCCTTTTAGGCCTTTTATTTGTAGTTTTTCCTTCCTTTTGTTCGCTGTCCACTTTTTCCCATTTTTACCCTTTTGGACAGCCCTCTTTTGCCTCTTTGTTTCCACTTTTTGCAGCCTCTTTCCATCATTTTCTTCAACCATCTTTTGGGCTGTACTTTTAGCCTTTTTCACCCTCATTTGCAGCCCTCTTTCTCACTTAGTTTCCAGCCTTCTTTGACTTGTCTTTTCCCCTCTGTAATGTCCTCTTCCTTTTAGGCCCTGAGGCCCATACCGCTAACCTATGTGATTCCTGTGAGTTCGAGCGGTTACTGATAGCTAGGGAATCAGATCAGGACTGATGCCATCCATAGAAGATCTACGGCATCCTCACTTGGTCAAGAAGGGCCACCTGGGCCAAAGGCCACCTTCATGCATGACCATGCTCTTTTCCATGCTCCATGCATGACCATGCTCTTTGCATGCAAGTCAACGGCAAATTAGAAGATAAAGTGACCTAATTAGGTCAAAGATTAGGTTTTGCGCAGTTGAACTTTATAAATAGAGGGTAAAGCAAGAGGAGACCTCACTTATGCTTATGATTATTTTTGGGAGCTCTTGGATAGCAGCACAGCGTGCAGCACAGCAGTTGGGGTTGGAGACGGAGTCTTCAGCTAACAGGATTTCGGCAGTGAAACATCTGTCCTAGTCTTATTCCGGACAAGCCATACTGGTTCACCACTTGATCTTCATTCATTCATCAGTTATATAGCACAAGGTATAGATTGTTGCAGGACACGGTGCAGCCGTAAGGGGGGTTTTCAACGAGAAAGCCCTAATCAGTTGTAGAGTCTCCAGATCTCAGTTTCCTTCAGAAACTCAGGCACCAGTCTTATCATCAGCTACATACTCCAGCACTCCTTGATTATCAGCTCCATCTGAGCTCATCCGAAGGAGTTATCAGCAATTCCGGACCACCAGGGGCGTGAGCAGCTGCCTCAGAGAACCAAGACGCTATCATACTTAGAGGGTTCAGAACTGCAGAATATTCTAGCCAATCTCTTCGTCACAGCGAGACTATCAGCCCTGCAAATCTGCGGATCCATCGGACACCTCCTTCCTTGAGGGCGTCACCTATTGCTCTGATTGGGCATCTTGTTGCTAGAGCATTCACCGGAGACAGGAGAGATCGGTTCCTCTCCGATCCAGTTCTCAGTGCTTGCAGACTTTATCTGAAGCAATCTAGCTCGTTATCAGTGGTAAGTGTGCATTCTATCTCACAAACCCTAACCCTAATTTTTCCTATAAAATAGGGATTTTTGCCTGGCAGTTTGTAAGCCCAGTTGTATTCGCATAATTGTTTAGAAATAGAAAATATCAGTATTTGGGATATTATAGTGGTATCAGAGCTGTTTTCTTGGCCAGCTGTGGGCTTAAGAGATGAAAAGTAGATGAATACAGAAGGAGATCCTTTTGTAACGTATAGGAGGAGGAAGAGTAGATACACAGAAGAATTTGAAGATATCCAGCTAGAGGATACCAATTCAGACATGGAACAGACAGGTATTCATGCGGATAGGGGAAAAGGAACGGGAGATGAGGAGGATCGGATGGACTTTCGCAACTTGGTCTCTGCATTGCAAGACTTAGCGAAAGGACAAAAAGAAGTTCTCAATGCAATCAGTAGACTGTCAGCGAAACCGGAACCAGGTATCAGCAATACACCCCCTTCACCGGTAGAGCGGGGATCTTCCGGCGGCAGTGGAAAGATGGCGTACACCAACATCTAGAACACTCCCCACATATACAGCAGACCTACTATCAGGCCTACCATGCCTCACTTCTTGGCGGATACAGTAGGGGGCCCGATCATGCAGGTAGAGCCGAGCGAGCCTTATGGGGCTTATTTGTAAGAGTACACAGACTTAGGAGATGAGTTTCATGCTGCTATGTCTTTCTCCGACTTCTGCAACATGAAGAGCAGGAACAGGCCCAGGAATTTCAACAAGGGTTTCAATCACAACTATGAGCTGCAGAAAACCTTGGGTAGGTTGACCATCCCAACCTTTGATGGGACTCGCGGAGGATCAGCGAGAACATGGGTCCAAAAGTTGGATACCTATTTCCAGTTCAACCCCATGACAGAGACAAACGCCATTTAGTTGGCTACACTTCACTTGGACGGAGAGGCTCATGAATCGTGGTACCACGGACTGGTGACATTGGGTCACAACACCATACATTCTTACGGTGAGTTCACTCAGAGACTCATGGAGAGGTTCGACAGGAAAGATCCAGAGATCCATTTCAGGGAGTTGGCTCAACTCAAGCAGACTGGTAGCGCAGAATCATTCATTTCAGAGTTCCAGAGGCTAGCCGTTATGGTAACAGATGTGTCAGAGAGCAGACTGACTATGTTATTCACTGAGGCCCTCATAGAGCCACTACGGGGATGGGTGAAAGCCTACAAACCCCTCACTCTGTAGGATGCTATTAGCCGGGCATGGGATCTTCAGGATTCAGTCCCTAAAAACAAATTCCCTCTGAAAACCAATTTTCCTGTTAGGGACAAGGACAGGAAAACCTTCCAGCAGGATGTGCCCAAGAAAACCTGGATAGATGAAGACACCAGGAAAGATTTGAGAAGGAAGAAGCTGTGCTTCACTTGCCAGGAACCATGGGTACCAGGACACAGATGCGCCGAGAAGGCGAAGGCACATTACATTGAGGTGTATTCAGACAGTGACGAGGACGACGATGAGCAGGAGGCCACAGAAGAGGAATCACACCAGGGTGATACACCAGAGGGAGTCATTGCTACATTGTCTGGAGTACCGAGATTCCATACTCTCAGGGTCAGGGGAGTAGTGCAGGGTAACAGAGTAGGAGTTCTGATTGATGGGGGAGCCACCCACAATTTCATTGACTCTGCTTGGGTAGCCAAACGAGGTATTCAGACCAAGAAGTTCGAGGGATTCACTGTAGCAGTAGCCGGGAACTCCAGCATGGAGTGCAACTACTGGATTCCAAAACTGAATGTTGCCTTGGGTAACTATCAGATGACAGACTCTTTCTATGTAGTGGATGTAGCGGATACTCATGTGGTATTGGGTGTTCAGTGGCTTTACTCTATAGGGAAATACACTACAGACTACAGGGCAATGGAAATGGAGTTTCAGGGGCCAGATGGCAAATGGGTAGTTTTGAGGGGCATGAACACTTATCCCCCAAAACCGGTCTCGTCACAGAGAATGGAGGCAGTGCTTCGACAGGATGATATAGAATGGGTTGCAGAATGTTTGGTCACCTTCAGGAAATCCCCAGAGACCAGCTCACAACACCCCAGTGACATTCAAGCCTTGCTACAGAAACAAGAAAAGGTTTTTCGGGACCTTCTATCAGGCAGACCACCAGACCAGGGCTTTGAGCACATCATCGAGCTAGAGGAGGGGACACAAGCCGTCATCACCACTCATTACAGGCATCCCAAGAGGTACACAGATGAGATTGAGAAAACCATCAAGGAATTACTGGAGAATGCGCTAATGGAGAAGGCGCATGCTAATTTAGAGGAGGTGCTAACTTTAGAGGAGGAATCACCACGTCAAAATGGAGAAGGCGCATGCTAATTTAGAGGAGGCGCTAACTTTTAAAGAGGGCCCACGTCCAAGTTCACACGTCCACCAATTTGGAGAAGGCATTACCCATTGAAAAGGCCACAAAATAGGAGGGCGCTACACTATATTTAGTGGGGCGCATGCATATTATGAAGGGGCGCTATCAATTTAGAAGTGGGCGCTATCAATTGGAGGACACCGGCTAAATGTAGAAGGGCGCTAGCCACATGAGGGAGCCACCAAATCTAGAGGGGGCGCCTATGCTATTGGGCCCACTCTATTTCTATTTTTATTTAAAACCTAAAGGCAAGATCTAGGGTGAGCATTAAATCAAGAACCTAGATCTAAAAGTGAATATTACTTGGAGCATGGATCAAGCCTTTTAGCCATTGATTAAAAAATAATCTAAGGATGGAGATTAATTGAGAAAAATGGAACGTC